>JAROOI010000029.1:1855000-1857500 GCA_030578255.1 Tiaroga cobitis | reverse complement strand
CATTATTCTCTAATTGCTCTCACCATGCCCGTTTCTGAAACTCTGCACATGTCTACTGTCTAATAAATGTGATGTGTCTGTCGGGTTTCATGCAATTTCAAGTATGTTAAGAGTCTCAAAAGCATCAACAAAGAATAATAAAGTTTGATGCGTTGCCACGGCAACAGTATCTAAGATATCAATAATCCTTTCTCAGGTCTACATCTGCCGTGTGTCTACATTATACACATAAAGTTTGAAGCAAATTGGGTAAAAATAAGAGGGTGATTTCAAAGCCTTTAGGAAGTGACACACTTCCTGCTGCCAGTTGGTGGCGCTATAACTTTGACTCACAATAGTCACATCCATGTGATCGGACTCTTACAGCGAACACACTGCTGAAGTTTCATCAAGATCAGTTAATGTATGCAGAAGTTATAACACACTTCCTGTTTCCTTTATTCGCCATAAATTCGTTTCCTCGCCACAGCCAAACCGTTCGAGATATCAAAAATCCCCTGGCAACTTTTCATCCTCAATGTCTTGACTTCATGCTGACCGAGTTTCGTGGCGATTGGTTGAATTCTCTAGGAGGAGTATATCGAATTCCAGGGCCATACGCTTCCAAACAAACCATAATAGCCGACTTCCTGTTGGGCTGGGGTAAAAAGTAAAAGTACAAAGGATATATGAATCGATGAGATCTATATGTGTACCGAGTTTCATATTATTACATTCAAGCGTGTTTGATTTATGGACCAAGTTTTCGGACCCCGTTCCAGGGGGCACTGTCGAGCCCCCCTGCCACGCCCGGGTACCAGCTTCAGCCCGGCCCTGATGGCCACGGGTTCTGACCCGTGTGCAAAGTTTCAAGAGTTTTTGAGCACGTTAAGGGCCCCCAAAGTGCGCTGAGAGTCTCAAAAGTATCCAAAAAGAATATTAAAGTTTGATGCGTTGTCACGGCAACAGCATCTAAGATATCAACAATCCTTTCACAGGTCTAAATCTGGCGTGTGTCTACATTATACACATCAAGTTTGAAGCAAATCGGGTAAAGCCTGTTTGATTTATGGACCAAGTTTTCGGACCCCATTCCAGGGGGCGCTGTCGAGCCCCCCTGCCACGCCCGGGTACCAGCTTCAGCCCGGCCCTGATGGCCGCGGTTTCTGACCCGTGTGCAAAGTTTCAAGAGTTTTTGAGCACGTTAAGGGCCCCAAAAGTGCGCTAAGAATCTCAAAAGTATCCAAAAAGAATATTAAAGTTTGATGCGTTGTCACGGCAACAGCATCTAAGATATCAACAATCCTTTCACAGGTCTACATCTGGCTTGTGTCTACATTATACACATCAAGTTTGAAGCAAATAGGGTAAAGCGTGTTGGATATATGGACCAAATTGTCTGACCCGTTCAAGGGGGCGCTGTCGAGCCCCCCTGCCACGCCCGGGTACCAGCTTCAGCCTGGCCCTGATGGCCGCGGGTTTTGTCCCGTGTGCAAAGTTTCAAGAGTTTTCGAGCACGTTAAGAACCCCAAAAGTGCCCGAAAGCATAAAAAAGCATGAAAAAGCTTAAAAAAAGGAATATTAATGTTTGATGCATTGCCATGGCAACAGTATCTAAGATATCAATAATCCTTTCACAGGTCTACATCTGGCGTGTGTCTACATTATGCACATGAAGTTTGAAGCAAATCGGGTAAAAATAAGAGGGTGATTTAAAAGCATTTTGAAAGTGACACACTTCCTGCTTCCAGTTGGTGGCGCTATAACTTTGACTCACAATAGTCACATCCATGTGATCGGGCTCTTACAACGAACACACTGCTGAAGTTTCATCAAGATTAGTTAATGTATGCAGTAGTTATAACACACTTCCTGTTTCACGTTTCTCGCCATAATTTCGTTTACTCGCCACGGCCAAACCGTTCGAGATATCAAAAATCCCCTGGCAATTTTTCATCCTCAGTGTCTTGACTTCATGCTGACCGAGTTTCGTGCCGTGTGTTTGAATTCTCTAGGAGGAGTATTTCACATTCCATTGCATGTGTTTTCCAAACAACCCTTAATAGCCGACTTCCTGTTGGGCTGGGGTAAAAAGTAAGAGCATGAAGTATATATGAACCGATGAGATCTATATGTGTACTGAGTTTCATATTATTACATGCAAGCGTGTTTGATTTATGGACCAAGTGTTCAAACCCCGTTCCAGGGGGCGCTGTCGAGCCCCCCTGCCACGCCCGGGTACCAGCTTCAGCCCGGCCCTGATGGCCGCGGGTTCTGAGATGTGTGCAAAGTTTCAAGAGTTTTCGAGCACGTTAAGGCCCCCAAAAGTGCCCAAAAGGTAGTAAAATAATAATAATAATAAATAATAATCCTAAGGAAAACAATAGGGCCTTCGCCTTTTCAAGGCTTGGGCCCTAATAATAAATAATAATCCTAAGGAAAACAATAGGGCCTTCGCCTTTTCAAGGCTTGGGCCCTAATAATAAATAATAATCCTAAGGAAAACAATAGGGCCTTCGCC
>JAROOI010000029.1:1822500-1852500 GCA_030578255.1 Tiaroga cobitis | reverse complement strand
TTTGTTAAATAAATTAAAGTAATACGTCCCCCGAAATGGCGCTAATTTTAAAATGAAACTAAAATGCTCACGGCTGCACGGGCATTCATAACTCTGCGCGCCCACGGTGAGGGACGAGCAGAACAGAGCGAACGTTGTTTAGTTCATTCCTACTTCCATAGGAATTAATTGAAAAAGCTCACTCTACTCTGCACCATTATTAATGAATTGTGCAGACGTCCTTATTTTACTTTCGCTTTTTACCTGATTTTGAACACAAGAGGGCAGTATAACACTATGTATGATTTGGAAAAAAAATTTTTTTGACTAAACAACCATTCTGGCTGTTTTTAAACTTAAACATTATTCTCTAATTGCTCTCACCATGCCCGTTTCTGAAACTCTGCACATGTCTACTGTCTAATAAATGTGATGTGTCTGTCGGGTTTCATGCAATTTCAAGTATGTTAAGAGTCTCAAAAGCATCAACAAAGAATAATAAAGTTTGATGCGTTGCCACGGCAACAGTATCTAAGATATCAATAATCCTTTCTCAGGTCTACATCTGCCGTGTGTCTACATTATACACATAAAGTTTGAAGCAAATTGGGTAAAAATAAGAGGGTGATTTCAAAGCCTTTAGGAAGTGACACACTTCCTGCTGCCAGTTGGTGGCGCTATAACTTTGACTCACAATAGTCACATCCATGTGATCGGACTCTTACAGCGAACACACTGCTGAAGTTTCATCAAGATCAGTTAATGTATGCAGAAGTTATAACACACTTCCTGTTTCCTTTATTCGCCATAAATTCGTTTCCTCGCCACAGCCAAACCGTTCGAGATATCAAAAATCCCCTGGCAACTTTTCATCCTCAATGTCTTGACTTCATGCTGACCGAGTTTCGTGGCGATTGGTTGAATTCTCTAGGAGGAGTATATCGAATTCCAGGGGCATACGCTTCCAAACAAACCATAATAGCCGACTTCCTGTTGGGCTGGGGTAAAAAGTAAAAGTACAAAGGATATATGAATCGATGAGATCTATATGTGTACCGAGTTTCATATTATTACATTCAAGCGTGTTTGATTTATGGACCAAGTTTTCGGACCCCGTTCCAGGGGGCACTGTCGAGCCCCCCTGCCACGCCCGGGTACCAGCTTCAGCCCGGCCCTGATGGCCACGGGTTCTGACCCGTGTGCAAAGTTTCAAGAGTTTTTGAGCACGTTAAGGGCCCCCAAAGTGCGCTGAGAGTCTCAAAAGTATCCAAAAAGAATATTAAAGTTTGATGCGTTGTCACGGCAACAGCATCTAAGATATCAACAATCCTTTCACAGGTCTAAATCTGGCGTGTGTCTACATTATACACATCAAGTTTGAAGCAAATCGGGTAAAGCCTGTTTGATTTATGGACCAAGTTTTCGGACCCCATTCCAGGGGGCGCTGTCGAGCCCCCCTGCCACGCCCGGGTACCAGCTTCAGCCCGGCCCTGATGGCCGCGGTTTCTGACCCGTGTGCAAAGTTTCAAGAGTTTTTGAGCACGTTAAGGGCCCCAAAAGTGCGCTAAGAATCTCAAAAGTATCCAAAAAGAATATTAAAGTTTGATGCGTTGTCACGGCAACAGCATCTAAGATATCAACAATCCTTTCACAGGTCTACATCTGGCTTGTGTCTACATTATACACATCAAGTTTGAAGCAAATAGGGTAAAGCGTGTTGGATATATGGACCAAATTGTCTGACCCGTTCAAGGGGGCGCTGTCGAGCCCCCCTGCCACGCCCGGGTACCAGCTTCAGCCTGGCCCTGATGGCCGCGGGTTTTGTCCCGTGTGCAAAGTTTCAAGAGTTTTCGAGCACGTTAAGAACCCCAAAAGTGCCCGAAAGCATAAAAAAGCATGAAAAAGCTTAAAAAAAGGAATATTAATGTTTGATGCATTGCCATGGCAACAGTATCTAAGATATCAATAATCCTTTCACAGGTCTACATCTGGCGTGTGTCTACATTATGCACATGAAGTTTGAAGCAAATCGGGTAAAAATAAGAGGGTGATTTAAAAGCATTTTGAAAGTGACACACTTCCTGCTTCCAGTTGGTGGCGCTATAACTTTGACTCACAATAGTCACATCCATGTGATCGGGCTCTTACAACGAACACACTGCTGAAGTTTCATCAAGATTAGTTAATGTATGCAGTAGTTATAACACACTTCCTGTTTCACGTTTCTCGCCATAATTTCGTTTACTCGCCACGGCCAAACCGTTCGAGATATCAAAAATCCCCTGGCAATTTTTCATCCTCAGTGTCTTGACTTCATGCTGACCGAGTTTCGTGCCGTGTGTTTGAATTCTCTAGGAGGAGTATTTCACATTCCATTGCATGTGTTTTCCAAACAACCCTTAATAGCCGACTTCCTGTTGGGCTGGGGTAAAAAGTAAGAGCATGAAGTATATATGAACCGATGAGATCTATATGTGTACTGAGTTTCATATTATTACATGCAAGCGTGTTTGATTTATGGACCAAGTGTTCAAACCCCGTTCCAGGGGGCGCTGTCGAGCCCCCCTGCCACGCCCGGGTACCAGCTTCAGCCCGGCCCTGATGGCCGCGGGTTCTGAGATGTGTGCAAAGTTTCAAGAGTTTTCGAGCACGTTAAGGCCCCCAAAAGTGCCCAAAAGGTAGTAAAATAATAATAATAAATATAGCTGCGAGCAGCGATTACGGGCCCAAGCCGGTGGCACCGCAACCCCGGTGCCTTTAGTTACCTAAAGGCACCGGAGTGGCGGTGCCGCCGGCTTTGGCCCTTCATCGCTGCTCGCAGCTATATTCATATATATATATATATATATATATATATATATATATATATATATATATATATATATATATATATATAAACAAGCCGGTGGCACCGCCACCCCGGTGCCTTTATATATATATATATATATATGTCTACATTGTTCAATCACGCCTCACACACACACACACACTTTTGCAGAGCCCACACCAATGCAAGCTCTATAGCACACATCTTCTCAAAGGTCAAAGCGGAGTTACGATATTGCCCGTCATGCACAGTAACCGTAAAGGCACCGGGGTGGCGGTGCCACCGGCTTGTTTATATATATATATATATATCGTATTATTCTAACTTGTAAAAAACTATTAACTTTTGTTAATATTCAACCATTTCACAACTAACTTTTTTCCATAGATCAAACACAACATAATTATATGGTGGACTGAAACAAAAATTATTAATTAAATAAAATTATTGTTTTCCTCTGAAATAGCAAAAGCATCACACACTAGCTGTACCTGCTCTAAATAAAAAAGAGTAATTCAATAAAAATACAAAATCGAACTAAATAAAATAAATTATTACAAAAACAAAATCAAACCAAAGAAAATATATCTTCGAAAAAAAAAAGCGAGTGTCATGAGGAAAGGCGCCTCAGGAATCGTCAGGATTAACTCCATGTGTAAGGAATTTTGATTGATTTTATTTGTCACTTGAAAATTATTGTTAAATGTGTGCCTGCATAACTTTAATAAGATTTATTTTCTTTGATTTGATTTTGTTTTATATAATTTATTTATTTCGATTTTGTATTTTTATTTAAATACTATTATTTATTTAGAGCAGGTACAGCTAAGTGTGCGATGCTTTTGCTATTTCAGAGGGAAAAAAACACATTTTATTTCAAAAAGGCTTTTCAATTAAATAAAATGTTCAAGCTTTGTTTTCGTTTTATTATTTTGTTTGTTTTAAGCTTTGTTTAATTTATATTGTTAATCATCTGACACAAAACAAATGCATAAAGTATCATTTTAACTTTTAAAAAACTATTAACATTTGTTAATAGTACATTGCCTGTCTTTTGTTAATAGGACAAAACATAGTTATTATATTTTATAATATTTTATAAATATATAAAATAAACATTTGTAATGAAATCGTTCAAAAAAATGATATTAGCATTGTTTTAAACTTTGAAACAGAAGTAGCGCAATGCCTGGCCACTCCCGCGCCGCCTCCTTTTCACAATCCGAGGGAACCATCTCCGGAATATTAACCTCACTCCTAGAAGTCCAATTCTCATTATTCATGCCTCTTACCTGGGATTGATTGCACACACACACACACACACACACACACACGCACACACGCACTCACACGCACACACACACACACACACACGTGTCAAGTCACTTACATTTTAGATGCAATATTGACTGTTCTTCTGTTTCAGCAGCGAAAATAGTTAAACAAAGATCACAGCAGAACCATTGCATCTCACAGCAACGTGTTTTCTCATTACTGAATGATTCAGCATTTTGAACAAATTGGTTGACTCAAAGATTCAATGACCAATCCATAAACATCTGTCTCATTCATGAATGACTCAGTCGTTCAAACGAATCGTTTGAACGAATGAATCAATGACCCGCTCATTAAGACGGTCGCCTGGCGACACCTAGTGACGGTTTAGTGTTATTTGATTATACACTCAAAATATTCCACAACAAATCCTTTAAATTTAATGATATTCAGAACAGAACACAAATAAAAAAATAACTATAATAAAGCCAAAACGAAATAATTTAAAACAAAAGTAAAAGTAAGTGGTGTTAGGCTCACGTAAATCTCTCTTTAGAATCTAAATGTTGCAACATTTGCGATGTATTTGGATGCTAAACTATTCTTTATTACAGGCTTTGTACTTCACTCACGTTCCAATATCGACGGAAAAAATCATCCTCTTCACTTGTGCAAAAATGTGCTTGGAAAAATCACAGTGGAGCGGTGCTTACTGTGAATGATACAAATTGTACTACTGACTATTTCAACATAGCAGTGTAATTTGTATATGTTAGGTTGAATGTTTTATTATTGTGTGTGTGTGTGTGTGTGTGTGTTTGTGTGTGTGTGTGTGTGTGTGTGTGTGTGTGTGTGTGTGTGTGTGTCAGTGTGTGTGTGGGGGTCTGGGTGGCTCAGCGCGATTGAACAGTGAAACATACTCCGTCATTTTCTTCATACAGGACATCATTCAAACGTCAAAGTGTTTACTTATATTTGTGTACACTCGCAATTAAACACAACATTGTGTTTTTGTTAAATAAATTAAAGTAATACGTCCCCCGAAATGGCGCTAATTTTAAAATGAAACTAAAATGCTCACGGCTGCACGGGCATTCATAACTCTGCGCGCCCACGGTGAGGGACGAGCAGAACAGAGCGAACGTTGTTTAGTTCATTCCTACTTCCATAGGAATTAATTGAAAAAGCTCACTCTACTCTGCACCATTATTAATGAATTGTGCAGACGTCCTTATTTTACTTTCGCTTTTTACCTGATTTTGAACACAAGAGGGCAGTATAACACTATGTATGATTTGGAAAAAATTTTTTTTTGACTAAACAACCATTCTGGCTGTTTTTAAACTTAAACATTATTCTCTAATTGCTCTCACCATGCCCGTTTCTGAAACTCTGCACATGTCTACTGTCTAATAAATGTGATGTGTCTGTCGGGTTTCATGCAATTTCAAGTATGTTAAGAGTCTCAAAAGCATCAACAAAGAATAATAAAGTTTGATGCGTTGCCACGGCAACAGTATCTAAGATATCAATAATCCTTTCTCAGGTCTACATCTGCCGTGTGTCTACATTATACACATAAAGTTTGAAGCAAATTGGGTAAAAATAAGAGGGTGATTTCAAAGCCTTTAGGAAGTGACACACTTCCTGCTGCCAGTTGGTGGCGCTATAACTTTGACTCACAATAGTCACATCCATGTGATCGGACTCTTACAGCGAACACACTGCTGAAGTTTCATCAAGATCAGTTAATGTATGCAGAAGTTATAACACACTTCCTGTTTCCTTTATTCGCCATAAATTCGTTTCCTCGCCACAGCCAAACCGTTCGAGATATCAAAAATCCCCTGGCAACTTTTCATCCTCAATGTCTTGACTTCATGCTGACCGAGTTTCGTGGCGATTGGTTGAATTCTCTAGGAGGAGTATATCGAATTCCAGGGGCATACGCTTCCAAACAAACCATAATAGCCGACTTCCTGTTGGGCTGGGGTAAAAAGTAAAAGTACAAAGGATATATGAATCGATGAGATCTATATGTGTACCGAGTTTCATATTATTACATTCAAGCGTGTTTGATTTATGGACCAAGTTTTCGGACCCCGTTCCAGGGGGCACTGTCGAGCCCCCCTGCCACGCCCGGGTACCAGCTTCAGCCCGGCCCTGATGGCCACGGGTTCTGACCCGTGTGCAAAGTTTCAAGAGTTTTTGAGCACGTTAAGGGCCCCCAAAGTGCGCTGAGAGTCTCAAAAGTATCCAAAAAGAATATTAAAGTTTGATGCGTTGTCACGGCAACAGCATCTAAGATATCAACAATCCTTTCACAGGTCTAAATCTGGCGTGTGTCTACATTATACACATCAAGTTTGAAGCAAATCGGGTAAAGCCTGTTTGATTTATGGACCAAGTTTTCGGACCCCATTCCAGGGGGCGCTGTCGAGCCCCCCTGCCACGCCCGGGTACCAGCTTCAGCCCGGCCCTGATGGCCGCGGTTTCTGACCCGTGTGCAAAGTTTCAAGAGTTTTTGAGCACGTTAAGGGCCCCAAAAGTGCGCTAAGAATCTCAAAAGTATCCAAAAAGAATATTAAAGTTTGATGCGTTGTCACGGCAACAGCATCTAAGATATCAACAATCCTTTCACAGGTCTACATCTGGCTTGTGTCTACATTATACACATCAAGTTTGAAGCAAATAGGGTAAAGCGTGTTGGATATATGGACCAAATTGTCTGACCCGTTCAAGGGGGCGCTGTCGAGCCCCCCTGCCACGCCCGGGTACCAGCTTCAGCCTGGCCCTGATGGCCGCGGGTTTTGTCCCGTGTGCAAAGTTTCAAGAGTTTTCGAGCACGTTAAGAACCCCAAAAGTGCCCGAAAGCATAAAAAAGCATGAAAAAGCTTAAAAAAAGGAATATTAATGTTTGATGCATTGCCATGGCAACAGTATCTAAGATATCAATAATCCTTTCACAGGTCTACATCTGGCGTGTGTCTACATTATGCACATGAAGTTTGAAGCAAATCGGGTAAAAATAAGAGGGTGATTTAAAAGCATTTTGAAAGTGACACACTTCCTGCTTCCAGTTGGTGGCGCTATAACTTTGACTCACAATAGTCACATCCATGTGATCGGGCTCTTACAACGAACACACTGCTGAAGTTTCATCAAGATTAGTTAATGTATGCAGTAGTTATAACACACTTCCTGTTTCACGTTTCTCGCCATAATTTCGTTTACTCGCCACGGCCAAACCGTTCGAGATATCAAAAATCCCCTGGCAATTTTTCATCCTCAGTGTCTTGACTTCATGCTGACCGAGTTTCGTGCCGTGTGTTTGAATTCTCTAGGAGGAGTATTTCACATTCCATTGCATGTGTTTTCCAAACAACCCTTAATAGCCGACTTCCTGTTGGGCTGGGGTAAAAAGTAAGAGCATGAAGTATATATGAACCGATGAGATCTATATGTGTACTGAGTTTCATATTATTACATGCAAGCGTGTTTGATTTATGGACCAAGTGTTCAAACCCCGTTCCAGGGGGCGCTGTCGAGCCCCCCTGCCACGCCCGGGTACCAGCTTCAGCCCGGCCCTGATGGCCACGGGTTCTGACCCGTGTGCAAAGTTTCAAGAGTTTTTGAGCACGTTAAAGGCCCCCAAAGTGCGCTGAGAGTCTCAAAAGTATCCAAAAAGAATATTAAAGTTTGATGCCTTGTCACGGCAACAGCATCTAAGATATCAACAATCCTTTCACAGGTCTAAATCTGGCGTGTGTCTACATTATACACATCAAGTTTGAAGCAAATCGGGTAAAGCCTGTTTGATTTATGGACCAAGTTTTCGGACCCCATTCCAGGGGGCGCTGTCGAGCCCCCCTGCCACGCCCGGGTACCAGCTTCAGCCCGGCCCTGATGGCCACGGGTTCTGACCCGTGTGCAAAGTTTCAAGAGTTTTTGAGCATGTTAAGGGCCCCAAAAGTGCGCTAAGAATCTCAAAAGTATCCAAAAAGAATATTAAAGTTTGATGCGTTGTCACGGCAACAGCATCTAAGATATCAACAATCCTTTCACAGGTCTACATCTGGCTTGTGTCTACATTATACACATCAAGTTTGAAGCAAATAGGGTAAAGCGTGTTGGATATATGGACCAAATTGTCTGACCCGTTCAAGGGGGCGCTGTCGAGCCCCCCTGCCACGCCCGGGTACCAGCTTCAGCCTGGCCCTGATGGCCGCGGGTTTTGTCCCGTGTGCAAAGTTTCAAGAGTTTTCGAGCACGTTAAGAACCCCAAAAGTGCCCGAAAGCATAAAAAGGCATGAAAAAGCTTAAAAAAAGGAATATTAATGTTTGATGCATTGCCATGGCAACAGTATCTAAGATATCAATAATCCTTTCACAGGTCTACATCTGGCGTGTGTCTACATTATGCACATGAAGTTTGAAGCAAATCGGGTAAAAATAAGAGGGTGATTTAAAAGCATTTTGAAAGTGACACACTTCCTGCTGCCAGTTGGTGGCGCTATAACTTTGACTCACAATAGTCACATCCATGTGATCGGGCTCTTACAACGAACACACTGCTGAAGTTTCATCAAGATTAGTTAATGTATGCAGTAGTTATAACACACTTCCTGTTTCACGTTTCTCGCCATAATTTCGTTTACTCGCCACGGCCAAACCGTTCGAGATATCAAAAATCCCCTGGCAATTTTTCATCCTCAGTGTCTTGACTTCATGCTGACCGAGTTTCGTGCCGTGTGTTTGAATTCTCTAGGAGGAGTATTTCACATTCCATTGCATGTGTTTTCCAAACAACCCTTAATAGCCGACTTCCTGTTGGGCTGGGGTAAAAAGTAAGAGCATGAAGTATATATGAACCGATGAGATCTATATGTGTACTGAGTTTCATATTATTACATGCAAGCGTGTTTGATTTATGGACCAAGTGTTCAAACCCCGTTCCAGGGGGCGCTGTCGAGCCCCCCTGCCACGCCCGGGTACCAGCTTCAGCCCGGCCCTGATGGCCGCGGGTTCTGAGATGTGTGCAAAGTTTCAAGAGTTTTCGAGCACGTTAAGGCCCCCAAAAGTGCCCAAAAGGTAGTAAAATAATAATAATAATAATAATAATAATAATAAATATAGCTGCGAGCAGCGATTACGGGCCCAAGCCGGTGGCACCGCAACCCCGGTGCCTTTAATTACCTAAAGGCACCGGAGTGGCGGTGCCGCCGGCTTTGGCCCTTCATCGCTGCTCGCAGCTATATTTATATATATATATATATATATATATATATATATATATATATATAAACAAGCCGGTGGCACCGCCACCCCGGTGCCTTTAGGGTTACTGTGCGTGACGGGCAATAACGTAACCCCGCTTTGACCTTTGAGAAGATGTGTGCTGTAGAGCTTGCATCAGTGTGGGCTCTGCAAAAGTGTGCATTGAGGGCACATATCAACCACAAAGTATGCGTGAGCAACCTTCTGAAACCTAAAATGAAAAATGAGACACCCTACGGTCTCATGGACTTAATGGACACATGAAATAAGTACACAAGTTTGAAAGTTATATGAAGTGTGCCAAGACAGAATATTTGCCTGATCTGATTAGAAAAATAGTTTTTGTGTGTGTGTGTGTGTGTGTGTGAGGCGTGATTGAACAATGTAGACATAAAAACATACTCCGTCCTTTTGTTCATACAGGACATTATTCAAACTACAAAGTGTTTACTTATATTTGTGTACAATCGCAATAAAACACAACATTGTGCTTTTGTCAAACTGTAAACTACAACTGTCACCCAACCAAAATCTCTTACACACACACACACACACACACATAGTTTAAAAGCAAAAAAATCTTTTGGACATTCATCATATTGCATTGGTTTTCATTTCTTGTTCTCGAACAGAGCCCTAATCTGTTTATTTTTTCAGTTACACATTCTACATTGATTAAAAAAGAAAAATCAAATGTGTTTTTATTTTATACATAAATAAATAATCTAGCATTCAGATGAGAGTAAAGTTAGTGTTAGTTCAAATTTTAAGGAAAACAAAAATATGATCTGAAATATCGCACATTCATTTAAAATTCATTCAGGTTCAATTACCAAACATACAAATCTCAATGTAATTTAAAGCAAACAATACATTTAAAATATATGGGTTGTATGCAATTTTTTTATATATAAAAAGATATATATCCAAAAATACAAAGCCTAAACTTTAACAAGGGTTAAACAATCACTGTAACAGACACAATCACACACACACACACACGTCAAATCACTTACATTTTAGATGCAATATTGACTTTTTTTCTGTTTCAGCAGCGAAAATAGTTCAACAAAGATCACAGCAGAACCATCGAGCATCTCACAGCAACGCGTTCTCATTACTGAATGATTCAGCATTTTGAACAAATCGGTTGACTCAAAGATTCAACGACCAATCCATAATCTGTCTCATTCATGAATGACTCAGCCGTTCGAACGAATCGTTTGAACGAATGAATCAATGACTCGCTCATTAAGACGGTCGCCTGGCGACACCTAATGACGGTTTAGTGATATGTTTAAAAGTATCATTCTTTCCAACGATTGTTAATTAACTCATATTTGAAACATAAGCTATATATATATATATATATATATATATATATATACACACATATATATACACAAAAATAAAATAAACACATTTGAAGCGTGTTTGCTTACTAAATTGTGAGCTGAACGAAAGTTGCAGCAAATATCAGCAACAGGAGTCAAATTTCATTAATCACGAGAGTGAAGAGCTGACTGAAAAGATGATGACGGAATAGGCTATTTTATGTAAAAGCGCCTATTTAAGCGAATCTATCATTATACTCTTTTGTTGTTGTGTTTTCCGTGAAAAATAATAGACTATTGAACTCACAATTCAAGCACGCGCTCTGCACGCGCCACCATTATCAATGTCCGTGTGGACGTCCGCGATCGAACAGTGGAAACATTGGCTACTCCGTCATTTTATTCAAGAAGATCATTCAAACTGCAAAGTGTTTACTTATTTTTGGATACTCGCAATCAAACACAACATTGTGATTTTGTAAAATACATTCAAGAAATCCGCCCCCGAAATGGGGCTTCTTTTAAAATGAAACAAAAATGCTCACAGCTGCACGTCTTGTGGAGACGTCCGTTACTTTCGCTTTCAAGTTAGCGATTTTAAAGCCCCCAGCGGAGTCACGGTGGGAAAATATTCCCATAGTAGCATCAATTGGCCTACCTGATTTTGAACACAAGAGGGCAGTAAAGCACTATGAATGATTTTTATTTTTTTTATTTTTTTGGCTAAACAACCATTCTGGCTGTTTTTAAACTTAAACATAAATCTTAAATTGAAAAAAAGGAATACAATGGGTTTACTTCTAATATTAGTATAATTTTATAGAAAAATAAATGGTGTATAATTACATTTTAGAAAGATATGAGACATTTCCTGATTCTTTTTTTGACATAATCCCTCGCCATAGCAAAACCGTTTGAGATATTCAATATCCGTTCACAATTTAGCATCTTTAATGTATTTTCATCAAGTTGAAAAAGTTTTGTAACTGTAGATGAAACTAACCCCCCCCCCCACACACACTTTTGTCACAAAAGGTGGCGCTACTGAGCCCCTGCACCACGCCCGTTTCTGAAACTTTGCACATGTCTACTGGCTAATAAATGTGATCTGTCTGTCAAGTTTCATGCAATTTTAAGCAATTTCAGGCATGCTAAGAGTCTCAAAAGCATCCAAAAAGAATATTAAAGTTTGATGCGTTGCCATGGCAACAGTATCTAAGATATCAATAATCCTTTCACAGGTCTACATCTGCCGTGTATTTACATTATACACATCAAGTTTGAAGCAAATCGGGTAAAAATAAGAGGGTGATTTCAAAGTATTTTGAAAGTGACACACTTCCTGCTGCCAGTTGGTGGCGCTATAACTTTGACTCACAATAGTCACATCCATGTGATCGGCCTCTCACAGCGAACACACTGTTGAAGTTTCATCAAGATCAGTTAATGTATGCAGAAGTTATAACACACTTCCTGTTTCCATTATTCGCCATAAATTCGTTTCCTCGTCACGGCCAAACCGTTCGAGATATCAAAAATCCCCTGGCAATTTTTCATCCTCAATGTCTTGACATCATGCTGACCGAGTTTCGTTGCGATTGGTTGAATTCTCTAGGAGGAGTATATCGAATTCCAGGGGCATACGCTTCCAAACAAACCATAATAGCCGACTTCCTGTTGGGCTGGGGTAAAAAGTAAAAGTACAAAGGATATATAAACCGATGAGATCTATATGTGTACCGAGTTTCATATTATTACATGCAAGCGTGTTTGATTTATGGACCAAGTTTTCGGACCTCGTTCCAGGGGGCGCTGTCGATCCTCCCTGCCACGCCCGGGTACCAGCTTCAGCCCGGCCCTGATGGCCGCGGGTTCTGACCCGTGTGCAAAGTTTCAAGAGTTTTCGTGCACGTTAAGGGCCCCCAAAGTGCGCTGAGAGTCTCAAAAGTATCCAAAAAGAATATTAAAGTTTGATGCGTTGTCACGCCAACAGCATCTAAGATATCAACAATCCTTTCACAGGTCTAAATCTGGCGTGTGTCTACATTATACACATCAAGTTTGAAGCAAATCGGGTAAAGCCTGTTTGATTTATGGACCAAGTTTTCGGACCCCATTCCAGGGGGCGCTGTCGAGCCCCCCTGCCACGCCCGGGTACCAGCTTCAGCCCGGCCCTGATGGCCGCGGTTTCTGACCCGTGTGCAAAGTTTCAAGAGTTTTTGAGCACGTTAAGGGCCCCAAAAGTGCGCTAAGAATCTCAAAAGTATCCAAAAAGAATATTAAAGTTTGATGCGTTGTCACGGCAACAGCATCTAAGATATCAACAATCCTTTCACAGGTCTACATCTGGCTTGTGTCTACATTATACACATCAAGTTTGAAGCAAATAGGGTAAAGCGTGTTGGATATATGGACCAAATTGTCTGACCCGTTCAAGGGGGCGCTGTCGAGCCCCCCTGCCACGCCCGGGTACCAGCTTCAGCCCGGCCCTGATGGCCGCGGGTTTTGTCCCGTGTGCAAAGTTTCAAGAGTTTTCGAGCACGTTAAGAACCCCAAAAGTGCCCGAAAGCATAAAAAAGCATGAAAAAGCTTAAAAAAAGGAATATTAATGTTTGATGCATTGCCATGGCAACAGTATCTAAGATATCAATAATCCTTTCACAGGTCTACATCTGGCGTGTGTCTACATTATGCACATGAAGTTTGAAGCAAATCGGGTAAAAATAAGAGGGTGATTTAAAAGCATTTTGAAAGTGACACACTTCCTGCTTCCAGTTGGTGGCGCTATAACTTTGACTCACAATAGTCACATCCATGTGATCGGGCTCTTACAACGAACACACTGCTGAAGTTTCATCAAGATTAGTTAATGTATGCAGTAGTTATAACACACTTCCTGTTTCACGTTTCTCGCCATAATTTCGTTTACTCGCCACGGCCAAACCGTTCGAGATATCAAAAATCCCCTGGCAATTTTTCATCCTCAGTGTCTTGACTTCATGCTGACCGAGTTTCGTGCCGTGTGTTTGAATTCTCTAGGAGGAGTATTTCACATTCCATTGCATGTGTTTTCCAAACAACCCTTAATAGCCGACTTCCTGTTGGGCTGGGGTAAAAAGTAAGAGCATGAAGTATATATGAACCGATGAGATCTATATGTGTACTGAGTTTCATATTATTACATGCAAGCGTGTTTGATTTATGGACCAAGTGTTCAAACCCCGTTCCAGGGGGCGCTGTCGAGCCCCCCTGCCACGCCCGGGTACCAGCTTCAGCCCGGCCCTGATGGCCGCGGGTTCTGAGATGTGTGCAAAGTTTCAAGAGTTTTCGAGCACGTTAAGGCCCCCAAAAGTGCCCAAAAGGTAGTAAAATAATAATAATAAATATAGCTGCGAGCAGCGATTACGGGCCCAAGCCGGTGGCACCGCAACCCCGGTGCCTTTAGTTACCTAAAGGCACCGGAGTGGCGGTGCCGCCGGCTTTGGCCCTTCATCGCTGCTCGCAGCTATATTCATATATATATATATATATATATATATATATATATATATATATATATATAAACAAGCCGGTGGCACCGCCACCCCGGTGCCTTTATATATATATATATATATATGTCTACATTGTTCAATCACGCCTCACACACACACACACACTTTTGCAGAGCCCACACCAATGCAAGCTCTATAGCACACATCTTCTCAAAGGTCAAAGCGGAGTTACGATATTGCCCGTCATGCACAGTAACCGTAAAGGCACCGGGGTGGCGGTGCCACCGGCTTGTTTATATATATATATATATATCGTATTATTCTAACTTGTAAAAAACTATTAACTTTTGTTAATATTCAACCATTTCACAACTAACTTTTTTCCATAGATCAAACACAACATAATTATATGGTGGACTGAAACAAAAATTATTAATTAAATAAAATTATTGTTTTCCTCTGAAATAGCAAAAGCATCACACACTAGCTGTACCTGCTCTAAATAAAAAAGAGTAATTCAATAAAAATACAAAATCGAACTAAATAAAATAAATTATTACAAAAACAAAATCAAACCAAAGAAAATATATCTTCGAAAAAAAAAAGCGAGTGTCATGAGGAAAGGCGCCTCAGGAATCGTCAGGATTAACTCCATGTGTAAGGAATTTTGATTGATTTTATTTGTCACTTGAAAATTATTGTTAAATGTGTGCCTGCATAACTTTAATAAGATTTATTAGGGCCCAAGCCTTGAAAAGGCGAAGGCCCTATTGTTTTCCTAAGGATTATTATTAGGGCCCAAGCCCTGAAAGGGCGAAGGCCCTATTGTTTTCCTTAGGATTATTTTTTTTTTTTTTCTCTTTTATTTTTCTTACGACTATTCGGGCACTTTTGGGGCTCTTAACGTGCACGAAAACTCTTGAAACTTTGCACACGGGTCAGAACCCGCGGCCATCAGGGCCGGGCTGAAGATGGTACCCGGGCGTGGCAGGGGGGCTCGACAGCGCCCCCTGGAACGGGGTCCGAAAACTTGGTCCATAAATCAAACACGCTTGCATGTAAGAATATGAAACTCAGTACACATATAGATCTCATCGGTTCATATATACTTCATGCTCTTACTTTTTACCCCAGCCCAACAGGAAGTCGGCTATTTAGGGTTGTTTGTAAAACGCAAGCAATGGAATTTAAAGTACTTCTCCTAGAGAATTCAAAGAAATGCCACGAAACTCGGTCAGCATGAAGTCAAGACATTGAGGATGAAAAATTGCCAGGGGATTTTTGATATCTCGAACGGTTTGGCCGTGGCGAGGAAACGAATTTATGGCGAGAAACGTGAAACAGGAAGTGTGTTATAACTTCAGCATACATTAGCTGATCTTAATGAAACTTCACCAGTGTGTTCGCTGTAAGAGGCCGATCACATGGATGTGACTATTGTGAGTCAAAGTTATAGCGCCACCAACTGGCAGCAGGAAGTGTGTCACTTTCAAAATGCTTTGAAATCACCCTCTTATTTTAACCCGATTTGCTTCAAACTTCATCTGTATAATGTAAATACACGGCAGATGTAGACCTGTGAAAGGATTATTGATATATTAGATACTGTTGCCGTGGCAACGCATCAAACTTTAATATTCTTTGTTGATGCTTTTGAGACTCTTAATATACTTGAAATAACATGAAACTCGACAGACACATCACATTTATTAGCCAGTAGACATGTGCAAAGTTTCAGAAACGGGCGTGGTGCAGGGGCTCAGTAGCGCCACCTTTTGACAAAAGTGGGGGTGTTAGTTCTATAGTTTTACCTACAATCATAAAACTCGGTACGCATATTGTTCAGATCAAGCCGGACAACTTTCTAATTTACTGTCATTAGCTCAGACCAAGAGGGAGTCAGATATTTTAGTTTGAATGTGGATGTTTCTGAGAATTTTCTCTCCCTCTCTTTCCGTCTCTGTGTGTGAGGGATTTGTCTATTGATTTTAATGCATTTCAAGGTTTCAGGGGATTTTGGGACTCTTAACGTGCTCAAAAACTTTTGAAATTTTGCACACAGGTCAGAACCCACGGCCATCAGGGCCGGGCTGAAGCTGGTACCCGGGCGTGGCAGGGGGGCTCAACAGCGCCCCCTTGAACGGGGTCCGACAATTTGGTCCATATATTCAACACGCTTGCATGAATTAATATGAAACTCAGTACACATATAGATCTCATCGGGCCAAACATTTTACCCCTGGTCAAGTTTTACGCCAGCCCAACAGGAAGTCGGCTATTATGGGTTGTTTGGAAAACGCTTGCTGTGGAATTTGAAGTACTACTCCTAGGCAATTCATTCAATCATCGCCAAACTAGGCGTGCATGAAGTCAAGACATTGAGGATGCTAAATTGCTGACGGATTTTTGATATCTCGAACGGTTTGGCCGTGGCGAGGAAATGAATTTTCATGACTAAAAAAGGACATATAAAGTGTGTTATAACTTAGTTAGATTTACCTACAGTTACAAAACTCAGCTTGTATATTCTTCTCCTCAAGCCAAACAACTTTCTAATTTACAGTCAATAGCTCCAACCCTCAGAAAGTCAGATATTGTGGTTTGAATGTGGATTTCATGAAATGGTATCTCTCTCTGTCACTCTTTGACAGAGAGAGGGCCCCCTCCCATTCTATGTGTGTGTGTGTGTGTGGCTGTCTGTGTGGGGAGGGAGGGGGAGGGAGGGCTGGTGTCTGTGTTTATATGTGTGTGTGTGGCTGGCTGGCTGTTACAGTGACATGATATTAAGCCTTTCATTGCTGTGTGATTTTTCCTGCATTAAAGGATAAAGAAATCTCTAAGGCCTTGTCTTTTTGCATAACAATTTTGTATTTTTTTTAAATGACAAAATATGCACAGAACCAAGATCTTTTAAATGTATAGTTTGCTTTAAATAAAATTAAGATTGTATTGGTAATTGAAGCTGAATGAATTTAAAATGAATGTGCTATATTTCAGAACAATATATTTGTTTTCCTTAAAATTGTAAAACACTAACTTTATTCTCATCTGAATTATAAATAATTTATTCCTGTATAAAATAAAAACACATTTGAATTTTTCTTTTTTAATCAATGTAGAATGTGTAATTGAAAAATAAACAGATTAGGGCTCTGAGGACAATAAATGAAAATCAATGCGATGTGGTGAATGTCCAAAAGATGGCACCCACAGACTGTTTTAAATGGGGTTGGATAAATATTTTTTGCTTTTAGACAGTGTGTGCGTGTGATTTTAGTTTGGTGACAGTTGTAGGTTACAGTTTGACAAGAGTTTATAGTTTGAAAAAAGCACTTTGTTGTGTTTTATTGGACGGAGTATGTTTTTATGTGTAACAGTTCAATCGCACCCGCACCTCACACACACACACACACACACACACATATTGAAACCTGAGTGAAGTACAAAGCCCATAATAAAGAATAGTTTAGCATCCAAATACATCGCAAATGTTGAAACAGTTTGATTCTAATGAGAGAGTTACGTGAGCCAAACACCACTTACTTTCACTTTCGCTTTCAATTATTTCGGTTAATTCTTAATTACAGTTTTTTTGAATTCTTGTTCTGTTCTGAATATCATTAAATTTAAAGAATTGCTTGTGTAATATTTTGAGTGTATCATCAAAACAGAATAATTCTCTCGGTTTAGTGATTCCCTAGTTTTTAGGGCCCAAGCCCTGAAAGGGCGAAGGCCCTATTGTTTTCCTTAGGATACATTTTTAAAAAATGTTCTATCGACTATTCGGGCACTTTTGGGGCCCTTAACGTGCTCGAAAACTCTTGAAACTTTGCACATGGGTCAGAACCTGCGGCCATCAGGGCCGCGCTGAAGCTGGTACCCGGGCGTGGCAGGGGGGCTCGACAGCGCCCCCTGGAACGGGGTTTGAACACTTGGTCCATAAATCCAACACGCTTGCATGTAATAATATGAAACTCGGTACACATATAGATCTCATCGGTTCATATATACTTCATACTCTTACTTTTTACCCCAGCCCAACAGGAAGTCGGCTATTTAGGGTTGTTTGGAAAACGCATGCAATGGAATTTGAAATACTCCTCCTAGAGAATTCAAACACACGGCACGAAACTCGGTCAGCATGAAGTCAAGACATTGAGGATGAAAAATTGCCAGGGGATTTTTGATATCTCGAACGGTTTTGCCGTGGCGAGGAAACGAAATTATGGCGCGAAAAGAGAAACAGGAAGTGTGTTATAACTTCTTTATACATTAACTGATCTTGGTGAAACTTCAGCAGTGTGTTCGTTGTAAGAGGCCGGTCATATGGATGTGACTATTGTGAGTCAAAGTTATAGCGCCACCAACTGGCAGCAGGAAGTGTGTCACTTTCAAAATGCTTTGAAATAACCCTCTTATTTTTACCCGATTTGCTTCAAACTTTATGTGTATAATGTAAACACACGGCAGATATAGACCTGTGAAAAGATTATTGATACCTTAGATACTGTTGCCGTGGCAACGCATCGAACTTTAATATTTTTGTTTGATGCTTTTGAGACTCTTAGCATGCTTGAAATTGCATAAAACTCGAAAGACACATTACATTTATTAGCCAGTAGACATGTGCAAAGTTTCAGAAACGGGCGTGGTGAGGGCTCAGTAGCGCCACCTTTTGTCAAAAGTGGGGGGATTAGTTTTATCTACAGTTACAAAAATCGGTATGCATATTGTTCTCCTCGAGCCGGACAACTTTCTAATTGACAGTCATTAGCTCCGAACAACACGAAGTCAGATATTTTGGTTTGAATATGGTGAGCCTCTCTCTGAGTCTACGTCTCTGTATGGCAAGCCCTTTTAATATTTAAAAGCTAAGTTTGACTATCCGGAATTAACATTGTAGATATCAACAACGTCTTTCTGACTAGTCGTAATTACATTTTGGATAGTTTGTATTATCATTTAAGATATCTGTAACGTAATTGTGACTAGTCGAAACGACAGATAGAGATATCTGTAATTCAGTTTTGACTAGGCAAAACTGAATTACAGATATCTGCAATGACGTCATAGAAAACGACATTCAACTCGTCACACATCTTAAATGACAATCCAAATTAATTTCAAGATATCTATAACTTGATAATAAATATCTACAATTCAATTATGACTATCCCTAACTCCAGTTTGAGATATCTACAACGCCATTTTAACTAGTCATAATTCCAGTTACAGATATCTACAACGTAATTTCGCCTAGTCAAAACTTAATTTAAGATATCTGAAAAGGAACATGTAGATATCTTGAATTGAGGTTAATTAAAGATATATTGAACTGGAGTTATGACTAGTCAGAATCAAATTGTAGATATCTCAAACTGGAATTACAGATATCTACAATTCAGTTGCAGATATCCGTAATTCACATAGTGGATATCTCCAACTGAATTGTAGATATCCGTATTGATAAACCCCATACAAATGAATGGCAAAAGTGATGTCATTTGTCCTAGGAAGAATGTCTTTGTGGATATCTGAAATGACAATTATGGATAGGAAGAATGTAGTTGCGGATATCTGAAATGTTCTTTTTGACTAGGCAATACTGAATTACAGATATCTGCAACACATATCCAGTCTAGCTGTTAAATGTTAAAATGGCTTGCCATATCTCTGTGTCTGTGCCTGTTTTGTGTGTGTGTGTGTGTAGGGGAAGGGGGAGGGGGGCTAGATTAACCATTTCACTGCTGTGTGGTTTGGCCTGCATTAAAAAAGAAAATAAATGTCTTAAGCCTTGTATTTTTTAAATAAGTTTTATTAATAAAGTAAAGGCGTTTAACCAGTTTAATTGTAGTGCATAGACAATAGTTTTATATAATTAGTTTATTAATTAAATTAACTCTGTCCATAAACTTGGTCTGAATGTTTGGTCCATAAATCAAACACACTTGCATGTAATAATATGAAACTCGGTACACATATACACCTCATCGGGCCAAACAACTTTCGTGCTCTAAGTTTTAAGCCAGCCCAACAGGAAGTCGTCTATTTTGGTCTGAATGTGGATGTTTTTTCTATCGATATTGGAACGTGAGTGAAGTACAAAGCCTATAATAAAGAATAGTTTAGCATCCAAATACATCGCAAATGTTAAAACAATTTGATTCGAATGAGAGAGTAATGTGAGCCCAACACAGCTTACTTTCACTTTCGCTTTAAATTATTTCGGTTATTTTATTGTTTATAGTTTTTTTTTATTCTTGTTCTGTTCTGAATATCATTAAATTTAAATGATTGCTTGTGGAATATTTTGAGTGTATCATAAAAGCAGCTCGAGGGAATTCCTTTGGAAGTAGGAATGAACTAAAAAACGTTCGCTCTGTTCTGCTCGCTCATCGTCGTGGACCCGCACCGTTATGAATGCCCGTGTGATGCAGCATAACGCAGCATAATGAACAGGCTGCGATGTCAAGATTGCAATGCTGGAGTGTGTGTGTGTGTGTGTGTGTGTGTGTGCGCGTGCTCTCACTCTCGTGATTAATGAAATTTGACTCCGGTTGCTGATCTTTGCTGCAACTTTCGTTCAGCTCACAATTTAGTAAGCAAACACGTTCAGGTTTTAATTGTAGTGACTAAATGATTTTATTAAACACACACACACACACACACACACACACGCACGCACACAAACACACACAAACACACACATCAAACTGACGGTGGGGGGCAATGGTATATTTAAATCTGCATATTGTAATATATACAGGGCACCCCAGTCCAGTCTTATTAAATGTATGCTTCATCTTTCATTTTTAATTTGTAAATTTGATCAATAAATCAAACAATTTTTTATTGGCTGGTACCCTAGGTAGGGCTAATCAAATTAAATCGTGTAATATTGCATCTAAAATGCAAGTGACTTGGTGTGTGTGTGTGTGTGTGTGTGTGTGTGTGTGTGTGTGTGTGAGAGAGAGAGAGAGAGATTGTGTCTGTTACAGTGACAAGAGTTTAACCCTTTAAGGCCTTTTTGGATATATATTTTTTTTTATTACAAAATGTGCATACAACCCATATATTTTAAATGTATTGTTTGCTTTAAATTAAATTAAGATTGTATGTTTGGTAATTGAACCTAAATAAATGTAAAATTAATGTGCTATATTTCAGATCAATATATTTGTTTTCCTTCATTTTAATCAACACTGACTTTATTCTCATCTGAATTATAAATAACTTATTTCTGTATTAAATAAAAAATCCCCAATAATCCAGACCAACCAGAGCGCGCTATTTCTACAACATCATCAGTGCTGAAGCGGAACTACCAGAGCCGTTCGGCAGATAGCGAGCAGATATTTTGATATTTTGTGTCACGTCGTGCACAATAACCCTAAAGGCACCAGGGTGGCGGTGCCACCGGCTTTATATATATATATATAAATATAGCTGCGAGCAGCGATGAAGGGCCAAAGCCGGCGGCACCGCCACCCCCGTTGCCTTTAGGTAACTAAAGGCACCGGGGTTGCGGTGCCACCGGCTTGGGCCCGTAATCGCTGCTCGCAGCTATATTTTATTATTATTATTATTATTATTATTATTATTTTACTACCTTTTGGGCACTTTTGGGGGCCTTAACGTGCTCGAAAACTCTTGAAACTTTGCACACATCTCAGAACCCGCGGCCATCAGGGCCGGGCTGAAGCTGGTACCCGGGCGTGGCAGGGGGGCTCGACAGCGCCCCCTGGAACGGGGTTTGAACACTTGGTCCATAAATCAAACACGCTTGCATGTAATAATATGAAACTCAGTACACATATAGATCTCATCGGTTCATATATACTTCATGCTCTTACTTTTTACCCCAGCCCAACAGGAAGTCGGCTATTAAGGGTTGTTTGGAAAACACATGCAATGGAATGTGAAATACTCCTCCTAGAGAATTCAAACACACGGCACGAAACTCGGTCAGCATGAAGTCAAGACACTGAGGATGAAAAATTGCCAGGGGATTTTTGATATCTCGAACGGTTTGGCCGTGGCGAGTAAACGAAATTATGGCGAGAAACGTGAAACAGGAAGTGTGTTATAACTACTGCATACATTAACTAATCTCGATGAAACTTCAGCAGTGTGTTCGTTGTAAGAGCCCGATCACATGGATGTGACTATTGTGAGTCAAAGTTATAGCGCCACCAACTGGAAGCAGGAAGTGTGTCACTTTCAAAATGCTTTTAAATCACCCTCTTATTTTTACCCGATTTGCTTCAAACTTCATGTGCATAATGTAGACACACGCCAGATGTAGACCTGTGAAAGGATTATTGATATCTTAGATACTGTTGCCATGGCAATGCATCAAACATTAATATTCCTTTTTTTAAGCTTTTTCATGCTTTTTTATGCTTTCGGGCACTTTTGGGGTTCTTAACGTGCTCGAAAACTCTTGAAACTTTGCACACGGGACAAAACCCGCGGCCATCAGGGCCAGGCTGAAGCTGGTACCCGGGCGTGGCAGGGGGGCTCGACAGCGCCCCCTTGAACGGGTCAGACAATTTGGTCCATATATCCAACACGCTTTACCCTATTTGCTTCAAACTTGATGTGTATAATGTAGACACAAGCCAGATGTAGACCTGTGAAAGGATTGTTGATATCTTAGATGCTGTTGCCGTGACAACGCATCAAACTTTAATATTCTTTTTGGATACTTTTGAGATTCTTAGCGCACTTTTGGGGCCCTTAACGTGCTCAAAAACTCTTGAAACTTTGCACACGGGTCAGAAACCGCGGCCATCAGGGCCGGGCTGAAGCTGGTACCCGGGCGTGGCAGGGGGGCTCGACAGCGCCCCCTGGAATGGGGTCCGAAAACTTGGTCCATAAATCAAACAGGCTTTACCCGATTTGCTTCAAACTTGATGTGTATAATGTAGACACACGCCAGATTTAGACCTGTGAAAGGATTGTTGATATCTTAGATGCTGTTGCCGTGACAACGCATCAAACTTTAATATTCTTTTTGGATACTTTTGAGACTCTCAGCGCACTTTGGGGGCCCTTAACGTGCTCAAAAACTCTTGAAACTTTGCACACGGGTCAGAACCCGTGGCCATCAGGGCCGGGCTGAAGCTGGTACCCGGGCGTGGCAGGGGGGCTCGACAGTGCCCCCTGGAACGGGGTCCGAAAACTTGGTCCATAAATCAAACACGCTTGAATGTAATAATATGAAACTCGGTACACATATAGATCTCATCGATTCATATATCCTTTGTACTTTTACTTTTTACCCCAGCCCAACAGGAAGTCGGCTATTATGGTTTGTTTGGAAGCGTATGCCCCTGGAATTCGATATACTCCTCCTAGAGAATTCAACCAATCGCAACGAAACTCGGTCAGCATGATGTCAAGACATTGAGGATGAAAAATTGCCAGGGGATTTCTGATATCTCGAACGGTTTGGCCGTGACGAGGAAACGAATTTATGGCGAATAATGGAAACAGGAAGTGTGTTATAACTTCTGCATACATTAACTGATCTTGATGAAACTTCAACAGTGTGTTCGCTGTGAGAGGCCGATCACATGGATGTGACTATTGTGAGTCAAAGTTATAGCGCCACCAACTGGCAGCATGAAGTGTGTCACTTTCAAAATACTTTGAAATCACCCTCTTATTTTTACCCGATTTGCTTCAAACTTGATGTGTATAATGTAAATACACGGCAGATGTAGACCTGTGAAAGGATTATTGATATCTTAGATACTGTTGCCATGGCAACGCATCAAACTTTAATATTCTTTTTGGATGCTTTTGAGACTCTTAGCATGCCTGAAATTGCTTAAAATTGCATGAAACTTGACAGACAGATCACATTTATTAGCCAGTAGACATGTGCAAAGTTTCAGAAACGGGCGTGGTGCAGGGGCTCAGTAGCGCCACCTTTTGTGGCAAAAGTGTGTGTGGGGGGGGGGGGTTAGTTTCATCTACAGTTACAAAACTTTTTCAACTTGATGAAAATACATTAAAGATGCTAAATTGTGAACGGATATTGAATATCTCAAACGGTTTTGCTATGGCGAGGGATTATGTCAAAAAAAGAATCAGGAAATGTCTCATATCTTTCTAAAATGTAATTATACACCATTTATTTTTCTATAAAATTATACTAATATTAGAAGTAAACCCATTGTATTCCTTTTTTTCAATTTAAGATTTATGTTTAAGTTTAAAAACAGCCAGAATGGTTGTTTAGCCAAAAAAATAAAAAAAAATAAAAATCATTCATAGTGCTTTACTGCCCTCTTGTGTTCAAAATCAGGTAGGCCAATTGATGCTACTATGGGAATATTTTCCCACCGTGACTCCGCTGGGGGCTTTAAAATCGCTAACTTGAAAGCGAAAGTAACGGACGTCTCCACAAGACGTGCAGCTGTGAGCATTTTTGTTTCATTTTAAAAGAAGCCCCATTTCGGGGGCGGATTTCTTGAATGTATTTTACAAAATCACAATGTTGTGTTTGATTGCGAGTATCCAAAAATAAGTAAACACTTTGCAGTTTGAATGATCTTCTTGAATAAAATGACGGAGTAGCCAATGTTTCCACTGTTCGATCGCGGACGTCCACACGGACATTGATAATGGTGGCGCGTGCAGAGCGCGTGCTTGAATTGTGAGTTCAATAGTCTATTATTTTTCACGGAAAACACAACAACAAAAGAGTATAATGATAGATTCGCTTAAATAGGCGCTTTTACATAAAATGCCTATTCCGTCATCATCTTTTCAGTCAGCTCTTCACTCTCGTGATTAATGAAATTTGACTCCTGTTGCTGATATTTGCTGCAACTTTCGTTCAGCTCACAATTTAGTAAGCAAACACGCTTCAAATGTGTTTATTTTATTTTTGTGTATATATGTGTATATATATATATATATATATATATATATATATATATATATATATATATATATATATATATATATATATAGCTTATGTTTCAAATATGAGTTAATTAACAATCGTTGGAAAGAATGATACTTTTAAACATATCACTAAACCGTCATTAGGTGTCGCCAGGCGACCGTCTTAATGAGCGAGTCATTGATTCATTCGTTCAAACGATTCGTTCGAACGGCTGAGTCATTCATGAATGAGACAGATTATGGATTGGTCGTTGAATCTTTGAGTCAACCGATTTGTTCAAAATGCTGAATCATTCAGTAATGAGAACGCGTTGCTGTGAGATGCTCGATGGTTCTGCTGTGATCTTTGTTGAACTATTTTCGCTGCTGAAACAGAAAAAAAGTCAATATTGCATCTAAAATGTAAGTGATTTGACGTGTGTGTGTGTGTGTGTGTGTGTGTGTGTGTGATTGTGTCTGTTACAGTGATTGTTTAACCCTTGTTAAAGTTTAGGCTTTGTATTTTTGGATATATATCTTTTTATATATAAAAAAATTGCATACAACCCATATATTTTAAATGTATTGTTTGCTTTAAATTACATTGAGATTTGTATGTTTGGTAATTGAACCTGAATGAATTTTAAATGAATGTGCGATATTTCAGATCATATTTTTGTTTTCCTTAAAATTTTAACTAACACTAACTTTACTCTCATCTGAATGATAGATTATTTATTTATGTCTAAAATAAAAGCACATTTGATTTTTCTTTTTTAATCAATGTAGAATGTGTAACTGAAAAAATAAACAGATTAGGGCTCTGTTCGAGAACAAGAAATGAAAACCAATGCAATATGATGAATGTCCAAAAGATTTTTTTGCTTTTAAACTATGTGTGTGTGTGTGTGTGTGTGTGTAAGAGATTTTGGTTGGGTGACAGTTGTAGTTTACAGTTTGACAAAAGCACAATGTTGTGTTTTATTGCGATTGTACACAAATATAAGTAAACACTTTGTAGTTTGAATAATGTCCTGTATGAACAAAAGGACGGAGTATGTTTTTATGTCTACATTGTTCAATCACGCCTCACACACACACACACACACAAAAACTATTTTTCTAATCAGATCAGGCAAATATTCTGTCTTGGCACACTTCATATAACTTTCAAACTTGTGTACTTATTTCATGTGTCCATTAAGTCCATGAGACCGTAGGGTGTCTCATTTTTCATTTTAGGTTTCAGAAGGTTGCTCACGCATACTTTGTGGTTGATATGTGCCCTCAATGCACACTTTTGCAGAGCCCACACTGATGCAAGCTCTACAGCACACATCTTCTCAAAGGTCAAAGCGGGGTTACGTTATTGCCCGTCACGCACAGTAAGCCTAAAGGCACCGGGGTGGCGGTGCCACCGGCTTGTTTATATATATATATATATATATATATATATATATATATATATATATAAATATAGCTGCGAGCAGCGATGAAGGGCCAAAGCCGGCGGCACCGCCACTCCGGTGCCTTTAGGTAATTAAAGGCACCGGGGTTGCGGTGCCACCGGCTTGGGCCCGTAATCGCTGCTCGCAGCTATATTTTATTATTATTATTATTATTTTACTACCTTTTGGGCACTTTTGGGGGCCTTAACGTGCTCAAAAACTCTTGAAACTTTGCACACGGGTCAGAACCCGCGGCCATCAGGGCCGGGCTGAAGCTGGTACCCGGGCGTGGCAGGGGGGCTCGACAGCGCCCCCTGGAACGGGGTTTGAACACTTGGTCCATAAATCAAACACGCTTGCATGTAATAATATGAAACTCAGTACACATATAGATCTCATCGGTTCATATATACTTCATGCTCTTACTTTTTACCCCAGCCCAACAGGAAGTCGGCTATTAAGGGTTGTTTGGAAAACACATGCAATGGAATGTGAAATACTCCTCCTAGAGAATTCAAACACACGGCACGAAACTCGGTCAGCATGAAGTCAAGACACTGAGGATGAAAAATTGCCAGGGGATTTTTGATATCTCGAACGGTTTGGCCGTGGCGAGTAAACGAAATTATGGCGAGAAACGTGAAACAGGAAGTGTGTTATAACTACTGCATACATTAACTAATCTTGATGAAACTTCAGCAGTGTGTTCGTTGTAAGAGCCCGATCACATGGATGTGACTATTGTGAGTCAAAGTTATAGCGCCACCAACTGGAAGCAGGAAGTGTGTCACTTTCAAAATGCTTTTAAATCACCCTCTTATTTTTACCCGATTTGCTTCAAACTTCATGTGCATAATGTAGACACACGCCAGATGTAGACCTGTGAAAGGATTATTGATATCTTAGATACTGTTGCCATGGCAATGCATCAAACATTAATATTCCTTTTTTTAAGCTTTTTCATGCTTTTTTATGCTTTCGGGCACTTTTGGGGTTCTTAACGTGCTCGAAAACTCTTGAAACTTTGCACACGGGACAAAACCCGCGGCCATCAGGGCCAGGCTGAAGCTGGTACCCGGGCGTGGCAGGGGGGCTCGACAGCGCCCCCTTGAACGGGTCAGACAATTTGGTCCATATATCCAACACGCTTTACCCTATTTGCTTCAAACTTGATGTGTATAATGTAGACACAAGCCAGATGTAGACCTGTGAAAGGATTGTTGATATCTTAGATGCTGTTGCCGTGACAACGCATCAAACTTTAATATTCTTTTTGGATACTTTTGAGATTCTTAGCGCACTTTTGGGGCCCTTAACGTGCTCAAAAACTCTTGAAACTTTGCACACGGGTCAGAAACCGCGGCCATCAGGGCCGGGCTGAAGCTGGTACCCGGGCGTGGCAGGGGGGCTCGACAGCGCCCCCTGGAATGGGGTCCGAAAACTTGGTCCATAAATCAAACAGGCTTTACCCGATTTGCTTCAAACTTGATGTGTATAATGTAGACACACGCCAGATTTAGACCTGTGAAAGGATTGTTGATATCTTAGATGCTGTTGCCGTGACAACGCATCAAACTTTAATATTCTTTTTGGATACTTTTGAGACTCTCAGCGCACTTTGGGGGCCCTTAACGTGCTCAAAAACTCTTGAAACTTTGCACACGGGTCAGAACCCGTGGCCATCAGGGCCGGGCTGAAGCTGGTACCCGGGCGTGGCAGGGGGGCTCGACAGCGCCCCCTGGAACGGGGTCCGAAAACTTGGTCCATAAATCAAACACGCTTGAATGTAATAATATGAAACTCGGTACACATATAGATCTCATCGATTCATATATCCTTTGTACTTTTACTTTTTACCCCAGCCCAACAGGAAGTCGGCTATTATGGTTTGTTTGGAAGCGTATGCCCCTGGAATTCGATATACTCCTCCTAGAGAATTCAACCAATCGCCACGAAACTCGGTCAGCATGAAGTCAAGACATTGAGGATGAAAAGTTGCCAGGGGATTTTTGATATCTCGAACGGTTTGGCTGTGGCGAGGAAACGAATTTATGGCGAATAAAGGAAACAGGAAGTGTGTTATAACTTCTGCATACATTAACTGATCTTGATGAAACTTCAGCAGTGTGTTCGCTGTAAGAGTCCGATCACATGGATGTGACTATTGTGAGTCAAAGTTATAGCGCCACCAACTGGCAGCAGGAAGTGTGTCACTTCCTAAAGGCTTTGAAATCACCCTCTTATTTTTACCCAATTTGCTTCAAACTTTATGTGTATAATGTAGACACACGGCAGATGTAGACCTGAGAAAGGATTATTGATATCTTAGATACTGTTGCCGTGGCAACGCATCAAACTTTATTATTCTTTGTTGATGCTTTTGAGACTCTTAACATACTTGAAATTGCATGAAACCCGACAGACACATCACATTTATTAGACAGTAGACATGTGCAGAGTTTCAGAAACGGGCATGGTGAGAGCAATTAGAGAATAATGTTTAAGTTTAAAAACAGCCAGAATGGTTGTTTAGTCAAAAAATTTTTTTTTCCAAATCATACATAGTGTTATACTGCCCTCTTGTGTTCAAAATCAGGTAAAAAGCGAAAGTAAAATAAGGACGTCTGCACAATTCATTAATAATGGTGCAGAGTAGAGTGAGCTTTTTCAATTAATTCCTATGGAAGTAGGAATGAACTAAACAACGTTCGCTCTGTTCTGCTCGTCCCTCACCGTGGGCGCGCAGAGTTATGAATGCCCGTGCAGCCGTGAGCATTTTAGTTTCATTTTAAAATTAGCGCCATTTCGGGGGACGTATTACTTTAATTTATTCAACAAAAACACAATGTTGTGTTTAATTGCGAGTGTACACAAATATAAGTAAACACTTTGACGTTTGAATGATGTCCTGTATGAAGAAAATGACGGAGTATGTTTCACTGTTCAATCGCGCTGAGCCACCCAGACCCCCACACACACACTGACACACACACACACACACACACACACACACACACACACACACACAAACACACACACACACACACACACACACACACACACAATAATAAAACATTCAACCTAACATATACAAATTACACTGCTATGTTGAAATAGTCAGTAGTACAATTTGTATCATTCACAGTAAGCACCGCTCCACTGTGATTTTTCCAAGCACATTTTTGCACAAGTGAAGAGGATGATTTTTTCCGTCGATATTGGAACGTGAGTGAAGTACAAAGCCTGTAATAAAGAATAGTTTAGCATCCAAATACATCGCAAATGTTGCAACATTTAGATTCTAAAGAGAGATTTACGTGAGCCTAACACCACTTACTTTTACTTTTGTTTTAAATTATTTCGTTTTGGCTTTATTATAGTTATTTTTTTATTTGTGTTCTGTTCTGAATATCATTAAATTTAAAGGATTTGTTGTGGAATATTTTGAGTGTATAATCAAATAACACTAA
>JAROOI010000029.1:1617500-1820000 GCA_030578255.1 Tiaroga cobitis | reverse complement strand
GGGGGTCTGGGTGGCTCAGCGCGATTGAACAGTGAAACATACTCCGTCATTTTCTTCATACAGGACATCATTCAAACGTCAAAGTGTTTACTTATATTTGTGTACACTCGCAATTAAACACAACATTGTGTTTTTGTTAAATAAATTAAAGTAATACGTCCCCCGAAATGGCGCTAATTTTAAAATGAAACTAAAATGCTCACGGCTGCACGGGCATTCATAACTCTGCGCGCCCACGGTGAGGGACGAGCAGAACAGAGCGAACGTTGTTTAGTTCATTCCTACTTCCATAGGAATTAATTGAAAAAGCTCACTCTACTCTGCACCATTATTAATGAATTGTGCAGACGTCCTTATTTTACTTTCGCTTTTTACCTGATTTTGAACACAAGAGGGCAGTATAACACTATGTATGATTTGGAAAAAAATTTTTTTTGACTAAACAACCATTCTGGCTGTTTTTAAACTTAAACATTATTCTCTAATTGCTCTCACCATGCCCGTTTCTGAAACTCTGCACATGTCTACTGTCTAATAAATGTGATGTGTCTGTCGGGTTTCATGCAATTTCAAGTATGTTAAGAGTCTCAAAAGCATCAACAAAGAATAATAAAGTTTGATGCGTTGCCACGGCAACAGTATCTAAGATATCAATAATCCTTTCTCAGGTCTACATCTGCCGTGTGTCTACATTATACACATAAAGTTTGAAGCAAATTGGGTAAAAATAAGAGGGTGATTTCAAAGCCTTTAGGAAGTGACACACTTCCTGCTGCCAGTTGGTGGCGCTATAACTTTGACTCACAATAGTCACATCCATGTGATCGGACTCTTACAGCGAACACACTGCTGAAGTTTCATCAAGATCAGTTAATGTATGCAGAAGTTATAACACACTTCCTGTTTCCTTTATTCGCCATAAATTCGTTTCCTCGCCACAGCCAAACCGTTCGAGATATCAAAAATCCCCTGGCAACTTTTCATCCTCAATGTCTTGACTTCATGCTGACCGAGTTTCGTGGCGATTGGTTGAATTCTCTAGGAGGAGTATATCGAATTCCAGGGGCATACGCTTCCAAACAAACCATAATAGCCGACTTCCTGTTGGGCTGGGGTAAAAAGTAAAAGTACAAAGGATATATGAATCGATGAGATCTATATGTGTACCGAGTTTCATATTATTACATTCAAGCGTGTTTGATTTATGGACCAAGTTTTCGGACCCCGTTCCAGGGGGCACTGTCGAGCCCCCCTGCCACGCCCGGGTACCAGCTTCAGCCCGGCCCTGATGGCCACGGGTTCTGACCCGTGTGCAAAGTTTCAAGAGTTTTTGAGCACGTTAAGGGCCCCCAAAGTGCGCTGAGAGTCTCAAAAGTATCCAAAAAGAATATTAAAGTTTGATGCGTTGTCACGGCAACAGCATCTAAGATATCAACAATCCTTTCACAGGTCTAAATCTGGCGTGTGTCTACATTATACACATCAAGTTTGAAGCAAATCGGGTAAAGCCTGTTTGATTTATGGACCAAGTTTTCGGACCCCATTCCAGGGGGCGCTGTCGAGCCCCCCTGCCACGCCCGGGTACCAGCTTCAGCCCGGCCCTGATGGCCACGGGTTCTGACCCGTGTGCAAAGTTTCAAGAGTTTTTGAGCATGTTAAGGGCCCCAAAAGTGCGCTAAGAATCTCAAAAGTATCCAAAAAGAATATTAAAGTTTGATGCGTTGTCACGGCAACAGCATCTAAGATATCAACAATCCTTTCACAGGTCTACATCTGGCTTGTGTCTACATTATACACATCAAGTTTGAAGCAAATAGGGTAAAGCGTGTTGGATATATGGACCAAATTGTCTGACCCGTTCAAGGGGGCGCTGTCGAGCCCCCCTGCCACGCCCGGGTACCAGCTTCAGCCTGGCCCTGATGGCCGCGGGTTTTGTCCCGTGTGCAAAGTTTCAAGAGTTTTCGAGCACGTTAAGAACCCCAAAAGTGCCCGAAAGCATAAAAAAGCATGAAAAAGCTTAAAAAAAGGAATATTAATGTTTGATGCATTGCCATGGCAACAGTATCTAAGATATCAATAATCCTTTCACAGGTCTACATCTGGCGTGTGTCTACATTATGCACATGAAGTTTGAAGCAAATCGGGTAAAAATAAGAGGGTGATTTAAAAGCATTTTGAAAGTGACACACTTCCTGCTGCCAGTTGGTGGCGCTATAACTTTGACTCACAATAGTCACATCCATGTGATCGGGCTCTTACAACGAACACACTGCTGAAGTTTCATCAAGATTAGTTAATGTATGCAGTAGTTATAACACACTTCCTGTTTCACGTTTCTCGCCATAATTTCGTTTACTCGCCACGGCCAAACCGTTCGAGATATCAAAAATCCCCTGGCAATTTTTCATCCTCAGTGTCTTGACTTCATGCTGACCGAGTTTCGTGCCGTGTGTTTGAATTCTCTAGGAGGAGTATTTCACATTCCATTGCATGTGTTTTCCAAACAACCCTTAATAGCCGACTTCCTGTTGGGCTGGGGTAAAAAGTAAGAGCATGAAGTATATATGAACCGATGAGATCTATATGTGTACTGAGTTTCATATTATTACATGCAAGCGTGTTTGATTTATGGACCAAGTGTTCAAACCCCGTTCCAGGGGGCGCTGTCGAGCCCCCCTGCCACGCCCGGGTACCAGCTTCAGCCCGGCCCTGATGGCCACGGGTTCTGACCCGTGTGCAAAGTTTCAAGAGTTTTTGAGCACGTTAAGGGCCCCCAAAGTGCGCTGAGAGTCTCAAAAGTATCCAAAAAGAATATTAAAGTTTGATGCGTTGTCACGGCAACAGCATCTAAGATATCAACAATCCTTTCACAGGTCTAAATCTGGCGTGTGTCTACATTATACACATCAAGTTTGAAGCAAATCGGGTAAAGCCTGTTTGATTTATGGACCAAGTTTTCGGACCCCATTCCAGGGGGCGCTGTCGAGCCCCCCTGCCACGCCCGGGTACCAGCTTCAGCCCGGCCCTGATGGCCACGGGTTCTGACCCGTGTGCAAAGTTTCAAGAGTTTTTGAGCATGTTAAGGGCCCCAAAAGTGCGCTAAGAATCTCAAAAGTATCCAAAAGAATATTAAAGTTTGATGCGTTGTCACGGCAACAGCATCTAAGATATCAACAATCCTTTCACAGGTCTACATCTGGCTTGTGTCTACATTATACACATCAAGTTTGAAGCAAATAGGGTAAAGCGTGTTGGATATATGGACCAAATTGTCTGACCCGTTCAAGGGGGCGCTGTCGAGCCCCCCTGCCACGCCCGGGTACCAGCTTCAGCCTGGCCCTGATGGCCGCGGGTTTTGTCCCGTGTGCAAAGTTTCAAGAGTTTTCGAGCACGTTAAGAACCCCAAAAGTGCCCGAAAGCATAAAAAAGCATGAAAAAGCTTAAAAAAAGGAATATTAATGTTTGATGCATTGCCATGGCAACAGTATCTAAGATATCAATAATCCTTTCACAGGTCTACATCTGGCGTGTGTCTACATTATGCACATGAAGTTTGAAGCAAATCGGGTAAAAATAAGAGGGTGATTTAAAAGCATTTTGAAAGTGACACACTTCCTGCTGCCAGTTGGTGGCGCTATAACTTTGACTCACAATAGTCACATCCATGTGATCGGGCTCTTACAACGAACACACTGCTGAAGTTTCATCAAGATTAGTTAATGTATGCAGTAGTTATAACACACTTCCTGTTTCACGTTTCTCGCCATAATTTCGTTTACTCGCCACGGCCAAACCGTTCGAGATATCAAAAATCCCCTGGCAATTTTTCATCCTCAGTGTCTTGACTTCATGCTGACCGAGTTTCGTGCCGTGTGTTTGAATTCTCTAGGAGGAGTATTTCACATTCCATTGCATGTGTTTTCCAAACAACCCTTAATAGCCGACTTCCTGTTGGGCTGGGGTAAAAAGTAAGAGCATGAAGTATATATGAACCGATGAGATCTATATGTGTACTGAGTTTCATATTATTACATGCAAGCGTGTTTGATTTATGGACCAAGTGTTCAAACCCCGTTCCAGGGGGCGCTGTCGAGCCCCCCTGCCACGCCCGGGTACCAGCTTCAGCCCGGCCCTGATGGCCGCGGGTTCTGAGATGTGTGCAAAGTTTCAAGAGTTTTCGAGCACGTTAAGGCCCCCAAAAGTGCCCAAAAGGTAGTAAAATAATAATAATAATAATAATAATAATAATAAATAATAATCCTTAGGAAAACAATAGGGCCTTCGCCTTTTCAAGGCTTGGGCCCTAATAAATAATAATCCTTAGGAAAACAATAGGGCCTTCGCCTTTTCAAGGCTTGGGCCCTAATAATAATCCTAAGGAAAACAATAGGGCCTTCGCCTTTTCAAGGCTTGGGCCCTAATAATAATAAATAATAATCCTTAGGAAAACAATAGGGCCTTCGCCTTTTCAAGGCTTGGGCCCTAATAATAAATAATAATCCTAAGGAAAACAATAGGGCCTTCGCCTTTTCAAGGCTTGGGCCCTAATAATCCTAAGGAAAACAATAGGGCCTTCGCCTTTTCAAGGCTTGGGCCCTAATAATAATAATAATAAAATATAGCTGCGAGCAGCGATTACGGGCCCAAGCCGGTGGCACCGCAACCCCGGTGCCTTTAATTACCTAAAGGCACCGGAGTGGCGGTGCCGCCGGCTTTGGCCCTTCATCGCTGCTCGCAGCTATATTTATATATATATATATATATATATATATATATATATATATATAAACAAGCCGGTGGCACCGCCACCCCGGTGCCTTTAGGGTTACTGTGCGTGACGGGCAATAACGTAACCCCGCTTTGACCTTTGAGAAGATGTGTGCTGTAGAGCTTGCATCAGTGTGGGCTCTGCAAAAGTGTGCATTGAGGGCACATATCAACCACAAAGTATGCGTGAGCAACCTTCTGAAACCTAAAATGAAAAATGAGACACCCTACGGTCTCATGGACTTAATGGACACATGAAATAAGTACACAAGTTTGAAAGTTATATGAAGTGTGCCAAGACAGAATATTTGCCTGATCTGATTAGAAAAATAGTTTTTGTGTGTGTGTGTGTGTGTGAGGCGTGATTGAACAATGTAGACATAAAAACATACTCCGTCCTTTTGTTCATACAGGACATTATTCAAACTACAAAGTGTTTACTTATATTTGTGTACAATCGCAATAAAACACAACATTGTGCTTTTGTCAAACTGTAAACTACAACTGTCACCCAACCAAAATCTCTTACACACACACACACACACACACACATAGTTTAAAAGCAAAAAAATCTTTTGGACATTCATCATATTGCATTGGTTTTCATTTCTTGTTCTCGAACAGAGCCCTAATCTGTTTATTTTTTCAGTTACACATTCTACATTGATTAAAAAAGAAAAATCAAATGTGCTTTTATTTTAGACATAAATAAATAATCTATCATTCAGATGAGAGTAAAGTTAGTGTTAGTTAAAATTTTAAGGAAAACAAAAATATGATCTGAAATATCGCACATTCATTTAAAATTCATTCAGGTTCAATTACCAAACATACAAATCTCAATGTAATTTAAAGCAAACAATACATTTAAAATATATGGGTTGTATGCAATTTTTTTATATATAAAAAGATATATATCCAAAAATACAAAGCCTAAACTTTAACAAGGGTTAAACAATCACTGTAACAGACACAATCACACACACACACACACACACACACACACACACGTCAAATCACTTACATTTTAGATGCAATATTGACTTTTTTTCTGTTTCAGCAGCGAAAATAGTTCAACAAAGATCACAGCAGAACCATCGAGCATCTCACAGCAACGCGTTCTCATTACTGAATGATTCAGCATTTTGAACAAATCGGTTGACTCAAAGATTCAACGACCAATCCATAATCTGTCTCATTCATGAATGACTCAGCCGTTCGAACGAATCGTTTGAACGAATGAATCAATGACTCGCTCATTAAGACGGTCGCCTGGCGACACCTAATGACGGTTTAGTGATATGTTTAAAAGTATCATTCTTTCCAACGATTGTTAATTAACTCATATTTGAAACATAAGCTATATATATATATATATATATATATATATATATATATATATATATATATATATACACATATATACACAAAAATAAAATAAACACATTTGAAGCGTGTTTGCTTACTAAATTGTGAGCTGAACGAAAGTTGCAGCAAATATCAGCAACAGGAGTCAAATTTCATTAATCACGAGAGTGAAGAGCTGACTGAAAAGATGATGACGGAATAGGCATTTTATGTAAAAGCGCCTATTTAAGCGAATCTATCATTATACTCTTTTGTTGTTGTGTTTTCCGTGAAAAATAATAGACTATTGAACTCACAATTCAAGCACGCGCTCTGCACGCGCCACCATTATCAATGTCCGTGTGGACGTCCGCGATCGAACAGTGGAAACATTGGCTACTCCGTCATTTTATTCAAGAAGATCATTCAAACTGCAAAGTGTTTACTTATTTTTGGATACTCGCAATCAAACACAACATTGTGATTTTGTAAAATACATTCAAGAAATCCGCCCCCGAAATGGGGCTTCTTTTAAAATGAAACAAAAATGCTCACAGCTGCACGTCTTGTGGAGACGTCCGTTACTTTCGCTTTCAAGTTAGCGATTTTAAAGCCCCCAGCGGAGTCACGGTGGGAAAATATTCCCATAGTAGCATCAATTGGCCTACCTGATTTTGAACACAAGAGGGCAGTAAAGCACTATGAATGATTTTTATTTTTTTTTATTTTTTTGGCTAAACAACCATTCTGGCTGTTTTTAAACTTAAACATAAATCTTAAATTGAAAAAAAGGAATACAATGGGTTTACTTCTAATATTAGTATAATTTTATAGAAAAATAAATGGTGTATAATTACATTTTAGAAAGATATGAGACATTTCCTGATTCTTTTTTTGACATAATCCCTCGCCATAGCAAAACCGTTTGAGATATTCAATATCCGTTCACAATTTAGCATCTTTAATGTATTTTCATCAAGTTGAAAAAGTTTTGTAACTGTAGATGAAACTAACCCCCCCCCCCCACACACACTTTTGCCACAAAAGGTGGCGCTACTGAGCCCCTGCACCACGCCCGTTTCTGAAACTTTGCACATGTCTACTGGCTAATAAATGTGATCTGTCTGTCAAGTTTCATGCAATTTTAAGCAATTTCAGGCATGCTAAGAGTCTCAAAAGCATCCAAAAAGAATATTAAAGTTTGATGCGTTGCCATGGCAACAGTATCTAAGATATCAATAATCCTTTCACAGGTCTACATCTGCCGTGTATTTACATTATACACATCAAGTTTGAAGCAAATCGGGTAAAAATAAGAGGGTGATTTCAAAGTATTTTGAAAGTGACACACTTCATGCTGCCAGTTGGTGGCGCTATAACTTTGACTCACAATAGTCACATCCATGTGATCGGCCTCTCACAGCGAACACACTGTTGAAGTTTCATCAAGATCAGTTAATGTATGCAGAAGTTATAACACACTTCCTGTTTCCATTATTCGCCATAAATTCGTTTCCTCGTCACGGCCAAACCGTTCGAGATATCAGAAATCCCCTGGCAATTTTTCATCCTCAATGTCTTGACATCATGCTGACCGAGTTTCGTTGCGATTGGTTGAATTCTCTAGGAGGAGTATATCGAATTCCAGGGGCATACGCTTCCAAACAAACCATAATAGCCGACTTCCTGTTGGGCTGGGGTAAAAAGTAAAAGTACAAAGGATATATGAATCGATGAGATCTATATGTGTACCGAGTTTCATATTATTACATTCAAGCGTGTTTGATTTATGGACCAAGTTTTTGGACCCCGTTCCAGGGGGCACTGTCGAGCCCCCCTGCCACGCCCGGGTACCAGCTTCAGCCCGGCCCTGATGGCCACGGGTTCTGACCCGTGTGCAAAGTTTCAAGAGTTTTTGAGCACGTTAAGGGCCCCCAAAGTGCGCTGAGAGTCTCAAAAGTATCCAAAAAGAATATTAAAGTTTGATGCGTTGTCACGGCAACAGCATCTAAGATATCAACAATCCTTTCACAGGTCTAAATCTGGCGTGTGTCTACATTATACACATCAAGTTTGAAGCAAATCGGGTAAAGCCTGTTTGATTTATGGACCAAGTTTTCGGACCCCATTCCAGGGGGCGCTGTCGAGCCCCCCTGCCACGCCCGGGTACCAGCTTCAGCCCGGCCCTGATGGCCGCGGTTTCTGACCCGTGTGCAAAGTTTCAAGAGTTTTTGAGCATGTTAAGGGCCCCAAAAGTGCGCTAAGAATCTCAAAAGTATCCAAAAAGAATATTAAAGTTTGATGCGTTGTCACGGCAACAGCATCTAAGATATCAACAATCCTTTCACAGGTCTACATCTGGCTTGTGTCTACATTATACACATCAAGTTTGAAGCAAATAGGGTAAAGCGTGTTGGATATATGGACCAAATTGTCTGACCCGTTCAAGGGGGCGCTGTCGAGCCCCCCTGCCACGCCCGGGTACCAGCTTCAGCCTGGCCCTGATGGCCGCGGGTTTTGTCCCGTGTGCAAAGTTTCAAGAGTTTTTGAGCACGTTAAGAACCCCAAAAGTGCCCGAAAGCATAAAAAAGCATGAAAAAGCTTAAAAAAAGGAATATTAATGTTTGATGCATTGCCATGGCAACAGTATCTAAGATATCAAAAATCCTTTCACAGGTCTACATCTGGCGTGTGTCTACATTATGCACATGAAGTTTGAAGCAAATCGGGTAAAAATAAGAGGGTGATTTAAAAGCATTTTGAAAGTGACACACTTCCTGCTTCCAGTTGGTGGCGCTATAACTTTGACTCACAATAGTCACATCCATGTGATCGGGCTCTTACAACGAACACACTGCTGAAGTTTCATCGAGATTAGTTAATGTATGCAGTAGTTATAACACACTTCCTGTTTCACGTTTCTCGCCATAATTTCGTTTACTCGCCACGGCCAAACCGTTCGAGATATCAAAAATCCCCTGGCAATTTTTCATCCTCAGTGTCTTGACTTCATGCTGACCGAGTTTCGTGCCGTGTGTTTGAATTCTCTAGGAGGAGTATTTCACATTCCATTGCATGTGTTTTCCAAACAACCCTTAATAGCCGACTTCCTGTTGGGCTGGGGTAAAAAGTAAGAGCATGAAGTATATATGAACCGATGAGATCTATATGTGTACTGAGTTTCATATTATTACATGCAAGCGTGTTTGATTTATGGACCAAGTGTTCAAACCCCGTTCCAGGGGGCGCTGTCGAGCCCCCCTGCCACGCCCGGGTACCAGCTTCAGCCCGGCCCTGATGGCCGCGGGTTCTGAGATGTGTGCAAAGTTTCAAGAGTTTTCGAGCACGTTAAGGCCCCCAAAAGTGCCCAAAAGGTAGTAAAATAATAATAATAATAATAAATATAGCTGCGAGCAGCGATTACGGGCCCAAGCCGGTGGCACCGCAACCCCGGTGCCTTTAATTACCTAAAGGCACCGGAGTGGCGGTGCCGCCGGCTTTGGCCCTTCATCGCTGCTCGCAGCTATATTTATATATATATATATATATATATATATATATATATATATATATATATATATATATATATATATATATAAACAAGCCGGTGGCACCGCCACCCCGGTGCCTTTAGGGTTACTGTGCGTGACGGGCAATAACGTAACCCCGCTTTGACCTTTGAGAAGATGTGTGCTGTAGAGCTTGCATCAGTGTGGGCTCTGCAAAAGTGTGCATTGAGGGCACATATCAACCACAAAGTATGCGTGAGCAACCTTCTGAAACCTAAAATGAAAAATGAGACACCCTACGGTCTCATGGACTTAATGGACACATGAAATAAGTACACAAGTTTGAAAGTTATATGAAGTGTGCCAAGACAGAATATTTGCCTGATCTGATTAGAAAAATAGTTTTTGTGTGTGTGTGTGTGTGTGTGTGAGGCGTGATTGAACAATGTAGACATAAAAACATACTCCGTCCTTTTGTTCATACAGGACATTATTCAAACTACAAAGTGTTTACTTATATTTGTGTACAATCGCAATAAAACACAACATTGTGCTTTTGTCAAACTGTAAACTACAACTGTCACCCAACCAAAATCTCTTACACACACACACACACACACACATAGTTTAAAAGCAAAAAAATCTTTTGGACATTCATCATATTGCATTGGTTTTCATTTCTTGTTCTCGAACAGAGCCCTAATCTGTTTATTTTTTCAGTTACACATTCTACATTGATTAAAAAAGAAAAATCAAATGTGTTTTTATTTTATACATAAATAAATAATCTAGCATTCAGATGAGAGTAAAGTTAGTGTTAGTTCAAATTTTAAGGAAAACAAAAATATGATCTGAAATATCGCACATTCATTTAAAATTCATTCAGGTTCAATTACCAAACATACAAATCTCAATGTAATTTAAAGCAAACAATACATTTAAAATATATGGGTTGTATGCAATTTTTTTTATATATAAAAAGATATATATCCAAAAATACAAAGCCTAAACTTTAACAAGGGTTAAACAATCACTGTAACAGACACAATCACACACACACACACACGTCAAATCACTTACATTTTAGATGCAATATTGACTTTTTTTCTGTTTCAGCAGCGAAAATAGTTCAACAAAGATCACAGCAGAACCATCGAGCATCTCACAGCAACGCGTTCTCATTACTGAATGATTCAGCATTTTGAACAAATCGGTTGACTCAAAGATTCAACGACCAATCCATAATCTGTCTCATTCATGAATGACTCAGCCGTTCGAACGAATCGTTTGAACGAATGAATCAATGACTCGCTCATTAAGACGGTCGCCTGGCGACACCTAATGACGGTTTAGTGATATGTTTAAAAGTATCATTCTTTCCAACGATTGTTAATTAACTCATATTTGAAACATAAGCTATATATATATATATATATATATATATATATATATATATATATATATACACACATATATATACACAAAAATAAAATAAACACATTTGAAGCGTGTTTGCTTACTAAATTGTGAGCTGAACGAAAGTTGCAGCAAATATCAGCAACAGGAGTCAAATTTCATTAATCACGAGAGTGAAGAGCTGACTGAAAAGATGATGACGGAATAGGCTATTTTATGTAAAAGCGCCTATTTAAGCGAATCTATCATTATACTCTTTTGTTGTTGTGTTTTCCGTGAAAAATAATAGACTATTGAACTCACAATTCAAGCACGCGCTCTGCACGCGCCACCATTATCAATGTCCGTGTGGACGTCCGCGATCGAACAGTGGAAACATTGGCTACTCCGTCATTTTATTCAAGAAGATCATTCAAACTGCAAAGTGTTTACTTATTTTTGGATACTCGCAATCAAACACAACATTGTGATTTTGTAAAATACATTCAAGAAATCCGCCCCCGAAATGGGGCTTCTTTTAAAATGAAACAAAAATGCTCACAGCTGCACGTCTTGTGGAGACGTCCGTTACTTTCGCTTTCAAGTTAGCGATTTTAAAGCCCCCAGCGGAGTCACGGTGGGAAAATATTCCCATAGTAGCATCAATTGGCCTACCTGATTTTGAACACAAGAGGGCAGTAAAGCACTATGAATGATTTTTATTTTTTTTATTTTTTTGGCTAAACAACCATTCTGGCTGTTTTTAAACTTAAACATAAATCTTAAATTGAAAAAAAGGAATACAATGGGTTTACTTCTAATATTAGTATAATTTTATAGAAAAATAAATGGTGTATAATTACATTTTAGAAAGATATGAGACATTTCCTGATTCTTTTTTTGACATAATCCCTCGCCATAGCAAAACCGTTTGAGATATTCAATATCCGTTCACAATTTAGCATCTTTAATGTATTTTCATCAAGTTGAAAAAGTTTTGTAACTGTAGATGAAACTAACCCCCCCCCCACACACACTTTTGTCACAAAAGGTGGCGCTACTGAGCCCCTGCACCACGCCCGTTTCTGAAACTTTGCACATGTCTACTGGCTAATAAATGTGATCTGTCTGTCAAGTTTCATGCAATTTTAAGCAATTTCAGGCATGCTAAGAGTCTCAAAAGCATCCAAAAAGAATATTAAAGTTTGATGCGTTGCCATGGCAACAGTATCTAAGATATCAATAATCCTTTCACAGGTCTACATCTGCCGTGTATTTACATTATACACATCAAGTTTGAAGCAAATCGGGTAAAAATAAGAGGGTGATTTCAAAGTATTTTGAAAGTGACACACTTCCTGCTGCCAGTTGGTGGCGCTATAACTTTGACTCACAATAGTCACATCCATGTGATCGGCCTCTCACAGCGAACACACTGTTGAAGTTTCATCAAGATCAGTTAATGTATGCAGAAGTTATAACACACTTCCTGTTTCCATTATTCGCCATAAATTCGTTTCCTCGTCACGGCCAAACCGTTCGAGATATCAAAAATCCCCTGGCAATTTTTCATCCTCAATGTCTTGACATCATGCTGACCGAGTTTCGTTGCGATTGGTTGAATTCTCTAGGAGGAGTATATCGAATTCCAGGGGCATACGCTTCCAAACAAACCATAATAGCCGACTTCCTGTTGGGCTGGGGTAAAAAGTAAAAGTACAAAGGATATATAAACCGATGAGATCTATATGTGTACCGAGTTTCATATTATTACATGCAAGCGTGTTTGATTTATGGACCAAGTTTTCGGACCTCGTTCCAGGGGGCGCTGTCGAGCCTCCCTGCCACGCCCGGGTACCAGCTTCAGCCCGGCCCTGATGGCCGCGGGTTCTGACCCGTGTGCAAAGTTTCAAGAGTTTTCGTGCACGTTAAGGGCCCCCAAAGTGCGCTGAGAGTCTCAAAAGTATCCAAAAAGAATATTAAAGTTTGATGCGTTGTCACGGCAACAGCATCTAAGATATCAACAATCCTTTCACAGGTCTAAATCTGGCGTGTGTCTACATTATACACATCAAGTTTGAAGCAAATCGGGTAAAGCCTGTTTGATTTATGGACCAAGTTTTCGGACCCCATTCCAGGGGGCGCTGTCGAGCCCCCCTGCCACGCCCGGGTACCAGCTTCAGCCCGGCCCTGATGGCCGCGGTTTCTGACCCGTGTGCAAAGTTTCAAGAGTTTTTGAGCACGTTAAGGGCCCCAAAAGTGCGCTAAGAATCTCAAAAGTATCCAAAAAGAATATTAAAGTTTGATGCGTTGTCACGGCAACAGCATCTAAGATATCAACAATCCTTTCACAGGTCTACATCTGGCTTGTGTCTACATTATACACATCAAGTTTGAAGCAAATAGGGTAAAGCGTGTTGGATATATGGACCAAATTGTCTGACCCGTTCAAGGGGGCGCTGTCGAGCCCCCCTGCCACGCCCGGGTACCAGCTTCAGCCTGGCCCTGATGGCCGCGGGTTTTGTCCCGTGTGCAAAGTTTCAAGAGTTTTCGAGCACGTTAAGAACCCCAAAAGTGCCCGAAAGCATAAAAAAGCATGAAAAAGCTTAAAAAAAGGAATATTAATGTTTGATGCATTGCCATGGCAACAGTATCTAAGATATCAATAATCCTTTCACAGGTCTACATCTGGCGTGTGTCTACATTATGCACATGAAGTTTGAAGCAAATCGGGTAAAAATAAGAGGGTGATTTAAAAGCATTTTGAAAGTGACACACTTCCTGCTTCCAGTTGGTGGCGCTATAACTTTGACTCACAATAGTCACATCCATGTGATCGGGCTCTTACAACGAACACACTGCTGAAGTTTCATCAAGATTAGTTAATGTATGCAGTAGTTATAACACACTTCCTGTTTCACGTTTCTCGCCATAATTTCGTTTACTCGCCACGGCCAAACCGTTCGAGATATCAAAAATCCCCTGGCAATTTTTCATCCTCAGTGTCTTGACTTCATGCTGACCGAGTTTCGTGCCGTGTGTTTGAATTCTCTAGGAGGAGTATTTCACATTCCATTGCATGTGTTTTCCAAACAACCCTTAATAGCCGACTTCCTGTTGGGCTGGGGTAAAAAGTAAGAGCATGAAGTATATATGAACCGATGAGATCTATATGTGTACTGAGTTTCATATTATTACATGCAAGTGTGTTTGATTTATGGACCAAGTGTTCAAACCCCGTTCCAGGGGGCGCTGTCGAGCCCCCCTGCCACGCCCGGGTACCAGCTTCAGCCCGGCCCTGATGGCCGCGGGTTCTGAGATGTGTGCAAAGTTTCAAGAGTTTTCGAGCACGTTAAGGCCCCCAAAAGTGCCCAAAAGGTAGTAAAATAATAATAATAATAATAATAATAAATAATAATCCTAAGGAAAACAATAGGGCCTTCGCCTTTTCAAGGCTTGGGCCCTAATAATAATAATAATAATAATAATAATAATAAATAAATATAGCTGCGAGCAGCGATTACGGGCCCAAGCCGGTGGCACCGCAACCCTGGTTCCTTTAGTTACCTAAAGGCACCGGGGTGGCGGTGCCGCCGGCTTTGGCCCTTCATCGCTGCTCGCAGCTATATTTATATATATATATATATATATATATATATATATATATATATATATATATATAAATTATATATATATATATAAAAAATACATATATATATATATATATATATATTTTTTTTTTTATATACATATATATATATATATATATATATATCTCACTTGCCTTACCTGAGAACAATGAAAACAATAAAAAAAACTAGGGAATCACTAAACCGAGAGAATTATTCTGTTTTGATGATACACTCAAAATATTACACAAGCAATTCTTTAAATTTAATGATATTCAGAACAGAACAAGAATTCAAAAAAACTATAATTAAGAATTAACCGAAATAATTGAAAGCGAAAGTGAAAGTAAGTGGTGTTTGGCCACGTAACTCTCTCATTAGAATCAAACTGTTTCAACATTTGCGATGTATTTGGATGCTAAACTATTCTTTATTATGGGCTTTGTACTTCACTCAGGTTTCAATATGTGTGTGTGTGTGTGTGTGTGTGTGTGTGTGTGTGTGTGAGGTGCGGGTGCGATTGAACTGTTACACATAAAAACATACTCCGTCCAATAAAACACAACAAAGTGCTTTTTTCAAACTATAAACTCTTGTCAAACTGTAACCTACAACTGTCACCAAACTAAAATCACACGCACACACTGTCTAAAAGCAAAAAATATTTATCCAACCCCATTTAAAACAGTCTGTGGGTGCCATCTTTTGGACATTCACCACATCGCATTGATTTTCATTTATTGTCCTCAGAGCCCTAATCTGTTTATTTTTCAATTACACATTCTACATTGATTAAAAAAGAAAAATTCAAATGTGTTTTTATTTTATACAGGAATAAATTATTTATAATTCAGATGAGAATAAAGTTAGTGTTTTACAATTTAAAGGAAAACAAATATATTGTTCTGAAATATAGCACATTCATTTTAAATTCATTCAGCTTCAATTACCAATACAATCTTAATTTTATTTAAAGCAAACTATACATTTAAAAGATCTTGGTTCTGTGCATATTTTGTAATTTAAAAAAAATACAAAATTGTTATGCAAAAAGACAAGGCCTTAGAGATTTCTTTATCCTTTAATGCAGGAAAAATCACACAGCAATGAAAGGCTTAATATCATGTCACTGTAACAGCCAGCCAGCCACACACACACATATAAACACAGACACCAGCCCTCCCTCCCCCTCCCTCCCCACACAGACAGCCACACACACACACACACATAGAATGGGAGGGGGCCCTCTCTCTGTCAAAGAGTGACAGAGAGAGATACCATTTCATGAAATCCACATTCAAACCACAATATCTGACTTTCTGAGGGTTGGAGCTATTGACTGTAAATTAGAAAGTTGTTTGGCTTGAGGAGAAGAATATACAAGCTGAGTTTTGTAACTGTAGGTAAATCTAACTAAGTTATAACACACTTTATATGTCCTTTTTTAGTCATGAAAATTCATTTCCTCGCCACGGCCAAACCGTTCGAGATATCAAAAATCCGTCAGCAATTTAGCATCCTCAATGTCTTGACTTCATGCACGCCTAGTTTGGCGATGATTGAATGAATTGCCTAGGAGTAGTACTTCAAATTCCACAGCAAGCGTTTTCCAAACAACCCATAATAGCCGACTTCCTGTTGGGCTGGCGTAAAACTTGACCAGGGGTAAAATGTTTGGCCCGATGAGATCTATATGTGTACTGAGTTTCATATTAATTCATGCAAGCGTGTTGAATATATGGACCAAATTGTCGGACCCCGTTCAAGGGGGCGCTGTTGAGCCCCCCTGCCACGCCCGGGTACCAGCTTCAGCCCGGCCCTGATGGCCGTGGGTTCTGACCTGTGTGCAAAATTTCAAAAGTTTTTGAGCACGTTAAGAGTCCCAAAATCCCCTGAAACATTGAAATGCATTAAAATCAATAGACAAATCCCTCACACACAGAGACGGAAAGAGAGGGAGAGAAAATTCTCAGAAACATCCACATTCAAACTAAAATATCTGACTCCCTCTTGGTCTGAGCTAATGACAGTAAATTAGAAAGTTGTCCGGCTTGATCTGAACAATATGCGTACCGAGTTTTATGATTGTAGGTAAAACTATAGAACTAACACCCCCACTTTTGTCAAAAGGTGGCGCTACTGAGCCCCTGCACCACGCCCGTTTCTGAAACTTTGCACATGTCTACTGGCTAATAAATGTGATGTGTCTGTCGAGTTTCATGTTATTTCAAGTATGTTAAGAGTCTCAAAAGCATCAACAAAGAATATTAAAGTTTGATGCGTTGCCACGGCAACAGTATCTAATATATCAATAATCCTTTCACAGGTCTACATCTGCCGTGTATTTACATTATACAGATGAAGTTTGAAGCAAATCGGGTTAAAATAAGAGGGTGATTTCAAAGCATTTTGAAAGTGACACACTTCCTGCTGCCAGTTGGTGGCGCTATAACTTTGACTCACAATAGTCACATCCATGTGATCGGCCTCATAAAGCGAACACACTGGTGAAGTTTCGTTAAGATCAGCTAATGTATGCTGAAGTTATAACACACTTCCTGTTTCACGTTTCTCGCCATAAATTCGTTTCCTCGCCACGGCCAAACCGTTCGAGATATCAAAAATCCCCTGGCAATTTTTCATCCTCAATGTCTTGACTTCATGCTGACCGAGTTTCGTGGCATTTCTTTGAATTCTCTAGGAGAAGTACTTTAAATTCCATTGCATGCGTTTAACAAACAACCCTAAATAGCCGACTTCCTGTTGGGATGGGGTAAAAAGTAAGAGCATGAAGTATATATGAACCGATGAGATCTATATGTGTACCGAGTTTCATATTATTACATGCAAGTGTGTTTGATTTATGGACCAAGTTTTCGGACCCCGTTCCAGGGGGCGCTGTCGAGCCCCCCTGCCACGCCCGGGTACCATCTTCAGCCCGGCCCTGATGGCCGCGGGTTCTGACCTGTGTGCAAAGTTTCAAGAGTTTTCGAGCACGTTAAGGGCCCCAAAAGTGCCCGAATAGTCGTAAGAAAAATATAGAAAATGAGTTTCCAAACAACCCATAATAACCGACTTCCTGTTGGGCTGACGTAAAACTTAGAGCACGAAAGTTGTTTGGCCCGATGAGATCTATAAGTGTACCGAGTTTCAGATTATTACATGCAAGCGTGTTTGATATATGGACAAGTGTTCAAACCCCGTTCCAGGGGGCGCTGTCGAGCCCCCCTGCCACGCCCGGGTACCAGCTTCAGCCCGGCCCTGATGGCCGCGGGTTCTGACCCGTGTGCAAAGTTTCAAGAGTTTTTGAGCACGTTAAGGCCCCCAAAAGTGCCCAAAAGGTAGTAAAATAATAATAAATATAGCTGCGAGCAGCGATTACGGGCCCAAGCCGGTGGCACCGCAACCCCGGTGCCTTTAGTTACCTAAAGGCACCGGAGTGGCGGTGCCGCCGGCTTTGGCCCTTCATCGCTGCTCGCAGCTATATTCATATATATATATATATATATATATATATATATATATATATATAAACAAGCCGGTGGCACCGCCACCCCGGTGCCTTTATATATATATATATATATATATGTCTACATTGTTCAATCACGCCTCACACACACACACACACTTTTGCAGAGCCCACACCAATGCAAGCTCTATAGCACACATCTTCTCAAAGGTCAAAGCGGAGTTACGATATTGCCCGTCATGCACAGTAACCGTAAAGGCACCGGGGTGGCGGTGCCACCGGCTTGTTTATATATATATATATATCGTATTATTCTAACTTGTAAAAAACTATTAACTTTTGTTAATATTCAACCATTTCACAACTAACTTTTTTCCATAGATCAAACACAACATAATTATATGGTGGACTGAAACAAAAATTATTAATTAAATAAAATTATTGTTTTCCTCTGAAATAGCAAAAGCATCACACACTAGCTGTACCTGCTCTAAATAAAAAAGAGTAATTCAATAAAAATACAAAATCGAACTAAATAAAATAAATTATTACAAAAACAAAATCAAACCAAAGAAAATATATCTTCGAAAAAAAAAGCGAGTGTCATGAGGAAAGGCGCCTCAGGAATCGTCAGGATTAACTCCATGTGTAAGGAATTTTGATTGATTTTATTTGTCACTTGAAAATTATTGTTAAATGTGTGCCTGCATAACTTTAATAAGATTTATTTTCTTTGATTTGATTTTGTTTTATATAATTTATTTATTTCGATTTTGTATTTTTATTTAAATACTATTATTTATTTAGAGCAGGTACAGCTAAGTGTGCGATGCTTTTGCTATTTCAGAGGGAAAAAAACACATTTTATTTCAAAAAGGCTTTTCAATTAAATAAAATGTTCAAGCTTTGTTTTCGTTTTATTATTTTGTTTGTTTTAAGCTTTGTTTAATTTATATTGTTAATCATCTGACACAAAACAAATGCATAAAGTATCATTTTAACTTTTAAAAAACTATTAACATTTGTTAATAGTACATTGCCTGTCTTTTGTTAATAGGACAAAACATAGTTATTATATTTTATAATATTTTATAAATATATAAAATAAACATTTGTAATGAAATCGTTCAAAAAAATGATATTAGCATTGTTTTAAACTTTGAAACAGAAGTAGCGCAATGCCTGGCCACTCCCGCGCCGCCTCCTTTTCACAATCCGAGGGAACCATCTCCGGAATATTAACCTCACTCCTAGAAGTCCAATTCTCATTATTCATGCCTCTTACCTGGGATTGATTGCACACACACACACACACACACACACGCACGCACGCACTCACACGCACACACACACACACACACACACACACGTGTCAAGTCACTTACATTTTAGATGCAATATTGACTGTTCTTCTGTTTCAGCAGCGAAAATAGTTAAACAAAGATCACAGCAGAACCATTGCATCTCACAGCAACGTGTTTTCTCATTACTGAATGATTCAGCATTTTGAACAAATTGGTTGACTCAAAGATTCAATGACCAATCCATAAACATCTGTCTCATTCATGAATGACTCAGTCGTTCAAACGAATCGTTTGAACGAATGAATCAATGACCCGCTCATTAAGACGGTCGCCTGGCGACACCTAGTGACGGTTTAGTGTTATTTGATTATACACTCAAAATATTCCACAACAAATCCTTTAAATTTAATGATATTCAGAACAGAACACAAATAAAAAAATAACTATAATAAAGCCAAAACGAAATAATTTAAAACAAAAGTAAAAGTAAGTGGTGTTAGGCTCACGTAAATCTCTCTTTAGAATCTAAATGTTGCAACATTTGCGATGTATTTGGATGCTAAACTATTCTTTATTACAGGCTTTGTACTTCACTCACGTTCCAATATCGACGGAAAAAATCATCCTCTTCACTTGTGCAAAAATGTGCTTGGAAAAATCACAGTGGAGCGGTGCTTACTGTGAATGATACAAATTGTACTACTGACTATTTCAACATAGCAGTGTAATTTGTATATGTTAGGTTGAATGTTTTATTATTGTGTGTGTGTGTGTGTGTGTGTTTGTGTGTGTGTGTGTGTGTGTGTGTGTGTGTGTGTGTGTGTGTGTGTGTGTGTGTGTGTGTGTGTGTGTGTGTGTCAGTGTGTGTGTGGGGGTCTGGGTGGCTCAGCGCGATTGAACAGTGAAACATACTCCGTCATTTTCTTCATACAGGACATCATTCAAACGTCAAAGTGTTTACTTATATTTGTGTACACTCGCAATTAAACACAACATTGTGTTTTTGTTAAATAAATTAAAGTAATACGTCCCCCGAAATGGCGCTAATTTTAAAATGAAACTAAAATGCTCACGGCTGCACGGGCATTCATAACTCTGCGCGCCCACGGTGAGGGACGAGCAGAACAGAGCGAACGTTGTTTAGTTCATTCCTACTTCCATAGGAATTAATTGAAAAAGCTCACTCTACTCTGCACCATTATTAATGAATTGTGCAGACGTCCTTATTTTACTTTCGCTTTTTACCTGATTTTGAACACAAGAGGGCAGTATAACACTATGTATGATTTGGAAAAAAATTTTTTTTGACTAAACAACCATTCTGGCTGTTTTTAAACTTAAACATTATTCTCTAATTGCTCTCACCATGCCCGTTTCTGAAACTCTGCACATGTCTACTGTCTAATAAATGTGATGTGTCTGTCGGGTTTCATGCAATTTCAAGTATGTTAAGAGTCTCAAAAGCATCAACAAAGAATAATAAAGTTTGATGCGTTGCCACGGCAACAGTATCTAAGATATCAATAATCCTTTCTCAGGTCTACATCTGCCGTGTGTCTACATTATACACATAAAGTTTGAAGCAAATTGGGTAAAAATAAGAGGGTGATTTCAAAGCCTTTAGGAAGTGACACACTTCCTGCTGCCAGTTGGTGGCGCTATAACTTTGACTCACAATAGTCACATCCATGTGATCGGACTCTTACAGCGAACACACTGCTGAAGTTTCATCAAGATCAGTTAATGTATGCAGAAGTTATAACACACTTCCTGTTTCCTTTATTCGCCATAAATTCGTTTCCTCGCCACAGCCAAACCGTTCGAGATATCAAAAATCCCCTGGCAACTTTTCATCCTCAATGTCTTGACTTCATGCTGACCGAGTTTCGTGGCGATTGGTTGAATTCTCTAGGAGGAGTATATCGAATTCCAGGGGCATACGCTTCCAAACAAACCATAATAGCCGACTTCCTGTTGGGCTGGGGTAAAAAGTAAAAGTACAAAGGATATATGAATCGATGAGATCTATATGTGTACCGAGTTTCATATTATTACATTCAAGCGTGTTTGATTTATGGACCAAGTTTTCGGACCCCGTTCCAGGGGGCACTGTCGAGCCCCCCTGCCACGCCCGGGTACCAGCTTCAGCCCGGCCCTGATGGCCACGGGTTCTGACCCGTGTGCAAAGTTTCAAGAGTTTTTGAGCACGTTAAGGGCCCCCAAAGTGCGCTGAGAGTCTCAAAAGTATCCAAAAAGAATATTAAAGTTTGATGCGTTGTCACGGCAACAGCATCTAAGATATCAACAATCCTTTCACAGGTCTAAATCTGGCGTGTGTCTACATTATACACATCAAGTTTGAAGCAAATCGGGTAAAGCCTGTTTGATTTATGGACCAAGTTTTCGGACCCCATTCCAGGGGGCGCTGTCGAGCCCCCCTGCCACGCCCGGGTACCAGCTTCAGCCCGGCCCTGATGGCCGCGGTTTCTGACCCGTGTGCAAAGTTTCAAGAGTTTTTGAGCACGTTAAGGGCCCCAAAAGTGCGCTAAGAATCTCAAAAGTATCCAAAAAGAATATTAAAGTTTGATGCGTTGTCACGGCAACAGCATCTAAGATATCAACAATCCTTTCACAGGTCTACATCTGGCTTGTGTCTACATTATACACATCAAGTTTGAAGCAAATAGGGTAAAGCGTGTTGGATATATGGACCAAATTGTCTGACCCGTTCAAGGGGGCGCTGTCGAGCCCCCCTGCCACGCCCGGGTACCAGCTTCAGCCTGACCCTGATGGCCGCGGGTTTTGTCCCGTGTGCAAAGTTTCAAGAGTTTTCGAGCACGTTAAGAACCCCAAAAGTGCCCGAAAGCATAAAAAAGCATGAAAAAGCTTAAAAAAAGGAATATTAATGTTTGATGCATTGCCATGGCAACAGTATCTAAGATATCAATAATCCTTTCACAGGTCTACATCTGGCGTGTGTCTACATTATGCACATGAAGTTTGAAGCAAATCGGGTAAAAATAAGAGGGTGATTTAAAAGCATTTTGAAAGTGACACACTTCCTGCTTCCAGTTGGTGGCGCTATAACTTTGACTCACAATAGTCACATCCATGTGATCGGGCTCTTACAACGAACACACTGCTGAAGTTTCATCAAGATTAGTTAATGTATGCAGTAGTTATAACACACTTCCTGTTTCACGTTTCTCGCCATAATTTCGTTTACTCGCCACGGCCAAACCGTTCGAGATATCAAAAATCCCCTGGCAATTTTTCATCCTCAGTGTCTTGACTTCATGCTGACCGAGTTTCGTGCCGTGTGTTTGAATTCTCTAGGAGGAGTATTTCACATTCCATTGCATGTGTTTTCCAAACAACCCTTAATAGCCGACTTCCTGTTGGGCTGGGGTAAAAAGTAAGAGCATGAAGTATATATGAACCGATGAGATCTATATGTGTACTGAGTTTCATATTATTACATGCAAGCGTGTTTGATTTATGGACCAAGTGTTCAAACCCCGTTCCAGGGGGCGCTGTCGAGCCCCCCTGCCACGCCCGGGTACCAGCTTCAGCCCGGCCCTGATGGCCGCGGGTTCTGAGATGTGTGCAAAGTTTCAAGAGTTTTCGAGCACGTTAAGGCCCCCAAAAGTGCCCAAAAGGTAGTAAAATAATAATAATAATAATAAATAATAATCCTAAGGAAAACAATAGGGCCTTCGCCTTTTCAAGGCTTGGGCCCTAATAATCCTTAGGAAAACAATAGGGCCTTCGCCTTTTCAAGGCTTGGGCCCTAATAATAATCCTTAGGAAAACAATAGGGCCTTCGCCTTTTCAAGGCTTGGGCCCTAATAATAATCCTTAGGAAAACAATAGGGCCTTCGCCTTTTCAAGGCTTGGGCCCTAATAATAATAATAATAATAATAATAATAATAAATAATAATCCTTAGGAAAACAATAGGGCCTTCGCCTTTTCAAGGCTTGGGCCCTAATAATAATAAATAATAATCCTAAGGAAAACAATAGGGCCTTCGCCTTTTCAAGGCTTGGGCCCTAATAATCCTAAGGAAAACAATAGGGCCTTCGCCTTTTCAAGGCTTGGGCCCTAATAATCCTAAGGAAAACAATAGGGCCTTCGCCTTTTCAAGGCTTGGGCCCTAATAATCCTAAGGAAAACAATAGGGCCTTCGCCTTTTCAAGGCTTGGGCCCTAATAATAATAATAATAATAATAATAAATAATAATCCTTAGGAAAACAATAGGGCCTTCGCCTTTTCAAGGCTTGGGCCCTAATAAATAATAATCCTAAGGAAAACAATAGGGCCTTCGCCTTTTCAAGGCTTGGGCCCTAATAATAATCCTAAGGAAAACAATAGGGCCTTCGCCTTTTCAAGGCTTGGGCCCTAATAATAATAAGAACCGGAACAGATACAATAGGTGCCTCCGCACCTTCGGTGCTTGGCCCCTAATAATAAGAACCGGAACAGATACAATAGGTGCCGCCGCACCTTCGGTGCTTGGCCCCTAATAATAATAAGAACCGGAACAGATACAATAGGTGCCTCCGCACCTTCGGTGCTTGGCCCCTAATAATAATAATAAGAACCGGAACAGATACAATAGGTGCCTCCGCACCTTCGGTGCTTGGCCCCTAATTACAATTTTAACAATATTTCCAGTGTATTTCTTTGTAAAAACTATACATTTTATCATACGTATTAAAAAAAGGTAAGGATTCATTAGTTTGAATATTGGAACAAACACTATAATAACATCTTAGTTGATAATTCAATATACCTACTTTATTTTTGACAAAACATCATACTATAGTATATTTAACTATGAGCAGAAATTGGTGAACAAAAGCGTACCTATTTAAGTTGACAGTAGTCTTTTTTTACAGTCAAAACTTTATAAGCTATCCAAAACTAATCACAAAATCGTGTCTAAACATTCATATTTAGTCTGTAATATATTGTGTATGATATATTAGTATATACATGTGAATTTGCAGCTTGTTGCTTATACAGACATTTTATTTCAACATATTTCAGTCTATTTTTACTCATACAAACTATATTGCTATAGCCTACTAAGATGTGTTTATGTAAACATAACGTTTACTAATGTAGGTGCGAGAGTGAATGAACAAGGCACAGACACGCGCCGTATAACTGTAAACAAAGCGCGCGCGCCTTTGCCGTTCACTCATCATTTAGCCTACGCACATACACGCAATTCATATTTAAACAGTCTTTTTGCGGTTTACAGTCCGACACTTCAATATCACGATTAGAACAAAGCACTAGAATAAATTACTTACTACATCAGCTGGATCCGTTGCTCCTCGAAATGAAACTACCAGCACTTCTGGTACATTTTCCAGGGTTAGATATTCCTCACAGTGAAAGGATACGCTGTGTACACAGCTGTACAAGATACTTACTAAACACGATGTGTTTTATAATCCAGCTGGTGGGCGTTGGCATGTTTGAACGGCTTGTCTAAAATCATTTGCGTTTGAATAGCGCGCGCTCTCCGTGGGCGTGGCACATTAACGCGTAATTAGGTATAATGAGCTGTAAAGAAAAATACTGACATCTCTCTCTTTTCATACAGATTACATAAGCTAAGAATATTAGTTTTTTATATAAATTAACTCATTTAAAAGAAGAGAGTTCAAGCTTCATTATGGAAAAACACTCGTGCCTGTATGACAAGTATTCGCGGAATTAAAAATAATCTTAGGACGCGTTTCAGAATGGACTTCACTGACAGAGAGAAGGCAGAACATGCATCATGTTTGTTTTTCTTTATTTGGCGAAAAGCACAACACTTTGTTTTTATTGTGAGTATCCACAAAAAAAAATAGACACTTATCAGGATCTAATGATGTACAACACTTAATATGTAAGATCAAAATCAACAGAGTATTTTGAGTTTCTTTTGCACTGATAAGAAAAAAGCGAGACTATCGCGCCGGCGCGATAGCCGACCTCAGAGGGTTAATCATTATTTTTCAATTATACAGGTCCTTCCCTGGATTTTTCAGGAATGGTAGAAAACGGCCATCAACCAGTGTATCAAGCCGTTTCACGTCAATGAGTAACAAAAAATGGAAACCTTTTGATTTGAGTGTTTTTCTACTTTCGTCCAATGATGAACTGACTCCACTTCCATCAGATGAACTGGCCTTCTTGCAGGCTGGATTGGGAAAGAGGACGGTTTCTCTTGACCGTGATCTAACACATGTAGAGGTATGCAGAAGTGATCACATTGTAGTTGTGTAGTAGAAAATATAATTTGTGTTCCTTTAATATGGACACTGTCTTCAGGGTGACATTGAAAATGCCCTCACTGTTTAACTAAATTAAATCGCTGTCTAAATAATATTTTATTTATTATGTAGTTGTCAAGGCTATTGCAGGCCACCTACCCAAAAATGGTGGAGCTGCAGGACCGGTGGCTGCTTTACAAAGCAGGAGGTAATGTACAATACATAAATTGACACTTCATTTATGCAAAATAGGTAATGCAACAGAGCATGGTAACATACATCTGGGTCCTCAACTCCCTCATTACCTCTCCTTCACCTCGTCACTAGCTGATGTGTGGTGAGCGCTCATCCAGGTGAGAGCTACACATTGGTTGTGATGTACCACCCCCCTCATCTTGAGCACCTCAACTTTCTTATTGATGGAACACTATATAAATGCTATATTATTTGTTATTCCACATATCCATTTTTTCAATCATGTTTAATTTTACCAGGTGGAAATGGGAGGAGAAAAATGTCCGCTATCCCCTTGGAGGCTGAGGGCTACTCTGGTGCTATGCTTCGGAAAGTTTCAGGTGGTGGGAAAGGCACTCTTTACATAGTGCCTCTTCAGGATGTGTTGGATCTCTCACCACTCCCAGCAAACGCTCCAGAGTTTGCTTTGATGCCCAAGGCCAGTTGCAAGCACTGTTTTGCGGAGATGCCTCTCCAAATGTTGGCTCTACATGACCGTAAATGTGCTAGCCACACCAGCTCAGACTTGGAGGTGAACTTTTTTTCTAGAATTTGGGATATTAAATGCCTAAAATTTACTGTGTATGAACCCATACGGAAGTCACATATATTGAAATATATTAGTAATAAATACATTTCCATGTATTTAAATCTATTAATTCTAAATAGAAGAAAATATATTTGTATACTTGTTACTTGTATTTAAATACATTTTGAAATATATGTTAAAAATATATTTAAATATTTGATTTTGGCCCCTTTTTAATATTTTTGACATATATTAAGCATATGTAAATATATTTTTATTGCAAATATTTAAATATATTTATTTTCTTAATATGTTAATATGTTTAGATATCCATCTATGTAAATACATTAATGTTCAATATATGTGCATATATTAATTTATAATATATGTTAATATATTAGTTATCTGTATATGTAAATATATTAATTTATAATATATGTTAATATATTAGTTATCTGTATATGTAAATATATTAATTTATAATATATGTTAATATATTAGTTATCTGTATATGTAAATATATTTAGAAATGTACTGTTCAAATATTTAAGTAATGCCCCATAGTATGAGTGTCTCCATATGTAAATATTTTCATATATATATTTATATATAAAATGTTACCCTTCCCTGTAAATCAAACAGTCAAAATGCTATTTTCCAGGAATGCAAAGATGTTGACCCAGTGGACATAAGCAAAATGTGCTAGTTATTGGACAATGCATTAAGGGGTTACAGAGAACACCTACAACACAAACATAATGTGGATTTTTTATTTATGTTAACAAAAGGTAAAAGTACACAGCATATATACAATTATCTGCACAATAACAAAATGATTAAAAGTATACCAAAAAATAAAATAATAAATAAATAAATAAAAATGAAGACTTTTTCTCAGGCTACTTTCCTGCTGGGACACGTCCCCTCAGTCGGAGGGGCAAAACATCCTTAAGCATTACTGGCTTTAATAAGGGAAATTGCAAAAACAGGAGTAAAACAAGCAACAAAAATTGTTGCAGTTGGACTCGACACTTATACAACTTACCAAAAAGACTGTGGTCAATGGACATTGACATATGCCCAGGAATCGGGTTAATAAAGACTGACAAGAACTTTACAGTTATCCAGAATATTAGATGGTAAATATTTAATTGATGAGTTGCCAATACAATATATGACCCAGGATATGATTTTACCCCTAAATTCAACATAATTTTAACCCATTCACTCCATGTTTTGCTGCCTGGATCCCAGCTGTTTCTGCGAATTGCAGCAATCTATTCGCTTCTCTTTTCTGTAACTTTTGGCAGTCTGTAAAAAGATAGTTCTTGTTAAATCTATTTGTACAGTCAAACACACAGCTCTCAAGTGCAAACCCTCTTATTCTGGAACCTCAGGTCTGACAAATTATTATTCATGGCCTGGCCCAACAACTGTACAACAGTTGCCTTCTCATACCGATTTATGGCAGCATCTGTAAAAGAAAACAAGAAAGAATGTTTGTCAGTGGTTACTTGAGGTGGTTCTGGTTAGATTGCTTCAGACATACTACGTTCCATTGTTTCTGACAACAGCATCAGAAACAAGTGGATGGTTTATTTAAATGGCGTCCCAAATAGCTTTGGAGGATTTTATGTTTGTTCAGAGCATTTTGTTTAGTAAGGCACAGTGTAATGGAAAGTTCACAAAGAAATCGTTGTTAAAAGAAGCAGCGACTGTAGTAAATTAAGTAAATTATTAAGTAGATTATAAGTAATAATATAATAAAAAATAAGTAAATTATTAACATTATAGGTGTTCATGTGACAGGCTATTTCAGGGTATACAGGGTATTTCTGTAAAGTTTCAGCTGTAAATGTATATGAAGGACAACTCTAGGAAGAGTGTATGATGGTCTTGAATGAGACATCAGAGGTAAATTGCAGCCTAATGCATTTTTTAAAAGTTTTAATGTAAAAAAACAATAATAGCTTACCGTGAAATGATGTAGTCTTTCCTTCACAAACGAATCCATTTGTCTAAAACATAAGTTTAACACATTTAGTACAACACATTTAATGTATGCATTTAATTAACAACATTGTAACAATTCAAAGAGAGTTAAAAATCTGTGGCCTTTGTAACCCAGGTCACTGACTAGATCAATAGTAATTATAATCATTTTATTTTTATTAATATCTGTTTAGTATTAATAACAAAAGAATGCAGATAAGTTAATTTAAGTTTTATATTATATTTCAAAAATTTATCTAGGAAAAGAAATTGGCCAAAGAAAGTTTCGATTGGATGAGGTCGGAGGTTAGTCCCGCCTCCGGGAAGTGAGTTCGGATTACAGCGCGAAGACACAGAAACGAGAGCAGCAGAGAGTATGACGAAGGAAAATAACGCAGATTGACGCTAGACAGTGCATTGTGTTCATAACTCTTAAAAGAGAATTGAAATAATCTATTTTTAGATTATTTTAGTGACAAATATTCTTAGAAGTCACACTTTAAACGTAAAAGGAGCCGACAGAACAAGAGATCGAGACGAACAGGAAAAGTTAGAAACACACATTAAAAAAGAAGACTGAAACCATCTAGATTGAGGCCAAACCAAAAGAAAACTTTATTTTATTTTTCTCTTTCACTTACTTTTTCCTTGGCCGGGTTTTTTTTGTTTGTTTCTCTTGTTTTTCTTCTATTTCTGATTTCATCGAAATCACCCTATTTACATTTACATTTACATTTAGTCATTTAGCAGACGCTTTTATCCAAAGTGACTTACAATTGAGGACTAAACCAAGCGAGTCATCGTGAAGAGGCAAAAACAACGCAAGAAGTGCTCAAAATACAAAGTTCAGACATTGCTCGGAGTAGCATAAGCCAGGCAAGCGAGGATTTAAAGGAAAGGATTTTTTTTTTTTTTTTTTATGTTAAGTGCTCCCGGAAGAGATGAGTTTTCAGTTGCCTTTTGAATGCTGTCAGGGATTCTGCATTCCGGATGACGGTGGGGAGATCATTCCACCAGCATGGAACCGTGAATGAGAATGTTCTGGAGAGTGATTTTGTGCCCCGCTGTGATGGTACCACAAGCCGTCGCTCATTGACCGATCGTAGGCTTCTGGTAGGGATGTACACTTGTAGTAGTGAGTGGAAGTAGGAGGGGGCTGAACCTGTAGTCAATCTGTAAGCAAGCGTCAAAGCTAGGGATGTCCCGATCCGATCCACAGCATCGGTATCGCGCCGATACCGGCCCAGAACGCTAGATCGGAGATCGGAGGGGAGAAAAAAATATGAGCGATATCCAGTTTAGCGGCGCAGCCTGTCACGTGATGAGAGTAGTAGCCAATTATAGTCGCATGAGTATGAGAGTTAGCTACGGTATTTTACAGAATGGCCATGTCAGCGGTGTGGAATTATTTCAACCTTAAAGAGGAAAAAAGTCCAACGGCTGAATGCAAAATTTGCACTGCAAATGTTTCGAGGGGTGGCAGTGCTGTTGCTCGGTTTAACACAACTAACTTAATTAGGCATTTGGAAAAACACCACGCGGAACAGTATGAGGAATTTCTGCAAGCAACGGCTGCAAAGAAGAGCAAAACGCCCCGAGTCCGACAGCAGACATTGATGGAATCAATACAAAGTCGAGAGAAACTTCCCCCGTGCAGCAACAAGGCCAAATTGATAACCGAGAAACTAGTTCAGTTTATTGTCCTGGACGACCAACCCCTTTCAGTGACAGAAAATGTGGGATTTCGACGCCTACTTGAGCATCTCGAGCCTCGCTACACTTTGCCCAGTCGGCATTATATCACGGAAAAGGTAATCCCTCAGATGTACAACGAAGTTTGCGATGTTCTCTCCAAACTTGTGGAGATTGTAAGTGCAATTAGTCTCACAACAGACATCTGGAGCTCAGAGGTGAGTCCAATGTCCATGTTGAGTCTGACCGCGCAATGGATAGACTCTGATTTTAGTTTGAAAAAAGCTATTTTGCATGCGCGGGAGTTTCGTGGCTCGCACACGGGGGATTTTATTATGGCAGCAATTGAGGAGATGTTGCGTGAATGGAAGATTAATAAAAACAAAGTCCATGTAATCTTAAGGGACAATGCAAAAAACATGAAGAAGGCCATGGATCAACTTGGCATGGCCAGTTTAGGATGCTTCGCGCACACACTGCAGCTAATTGTACATGAGGGGCTGTTGTCGCAGCGGAGTGTAAGTGACGCATTGGCCAATGGAAGAAAAATTGTAGGCCACTTTAAACACTCGCCGCTTGCCTATGCACGGTTAGAAGACATCCAAGTGGAGCTAAATATGCAGCCTAAGCGTCTGCAGCAGGACGTCCGAACTAGATGGAACAGCACCCTGTACATGATTGAAAGCCTCATTGCGCAAAAACGAACACTATCTGCATATACAGCTGAATACGACCTGCCAGGCACACTGACAGCAAACCAGTGGGGGCTGCTGGAGAAGGCTTCCACAGTTCTGGCCCCTTTCGAGGAGATGACAAGGGCAGTGAGTGCCGCCTCCGCATCTCTAGCTGATGTCATCCCCGTTGTGTGTGTCCTGAAACGTGTTCTCAGTCGGGAAAACGAGGATGATCAGGGGATTAAGACAATGAAAAGTACCCTCCTTGACGCAGTCAACAGACGATTTAATGACGTGGAATCTGAGCCATTATACTCGGTTGCTACTCTACTGGATCCACGTTACAAAGACAGGTAAGGGAATTTCTGTTAACTTTATTTAGTGTGTGTGTGTGTGTGTGTGTGTGTGTGTGTGTGTGTGAGAGAGAGAGAGAGAGAGAGAGAGAAACAAATCGTCTCGGTTACGTATGTAACCCTAGTTCCCTGATAGGGAACGAGACGCTGCGTCGAACGCTGCGGGAACGCCTCTGCGTTGTGCGTCATGAAGCACGTATGGAATCAGCCCAATGGAGAGATGAAACGTCATAGGCGGGTGACGTCATCGACCAGGAAACTATAAAGCACCCCAAAAACATAAGCGCAGTAGCTTCTGATAGGCCTGAAGGAAGCGCTAACGGGAGTGCCGGGAGTATGGCGGAACGACGCAGCGTCTCGTTCCCTATCAGGGAACTAGGGTTACATACGTAACCGAGACGTTCCCTTTCAAGGGAACTCGAGCTGCGTCGAACGCTGCGGGAACGCGAATACCCACGTCGCCATAGGACCAAATGACCGCCATGTGAGAACTAGCGCACAGAGGACGAGAGCACTTGTGCCCCAGGGGTAGAACTTAAGTCTAGGTCATAGAACTTAATAAAAGTATGCGGTGAAGACCATCCAGCCGCATCACAAACGTCACTCAGGGAAACCCCCGACAATAGAGCTTTGGAAGCAGCCATACTCCTAGTAGAGTGGGCTCGAACAGCCAAAGGTGAAGGCTGACCAGCCGACTCATAAGCAAGTGAGATAGCCTCGACCACCCACTTGCTCATTCTCTGTTTAGACGCAGGGCACCCTTTCCTGGATGGCCCGAAACATACAAATAGTTGTTCTGATTTCCTCCACAGGGCAGCTCTGTGGACATAAGCGTCTAACGCCCTAACAGGGCAGAGTAAATTTAGTTTCTCCTGGTCCGATGACATAAATGGAGGAGGACAGAAAGCCTGCAGAACCGTAGGTCTAACAACATTAGTAGGGACCTTGGGAACGTAACCTGGTCTAGGATGCAGAAAAGCCTTAACCATGCCAGGCGAAAATTCCAGGCACGAGGGTGACACCGACAGAGCCTGCAAATCTCCGATTCTTTTTAATGAGGAGATAGCAAGTAAAAAGATAGTTTTAAAAGTGAGAAACTTCTCAGGAACTTCTTCGATAGGTTCAAAAGGAGCTAGGGAAAGACCTTCCAATACAATGGCCAGATCCCAGGTCGGCACCCTCGTACGAACTGCTGGCCTCAGCCTCAAAGTGCCACGGAGGAAACGAGTTACAAGCGGGTGTCTCCCAAGAGAAACTCCACTGAAAGGGACGTGGTAAGCAGCTAGTGCCGCCACATACACCTTTAGTGTGGAGGGGGATAACCCTGTGGAGAAGCGCTCCTGCAGGAACTCCAGCACTGCACCCACTGGGCAGTTAACTGGGTCCTGCAGGTGTTCTCCACACCAAGAAGTGAAAAGTTTCCACTTCAAGGCATAAAGCTTCCTCGTGGATGGAGCTCTGGAGTGAAGAATGGTCTCAACAACCTCGGTTGAGAGACCAGACTCTATGAGCTGGGCCCCCTCAGAGGCCAAGCCCACAGTTTCCACAATTCTGGGCGGGGGTGACATATCGTGCCACCCGCCTGAGAGAGTAGATCCCTCCTGACCGGGAGCTCCAAGGGAGAGCCGTCCAGGAGAGAAATCAGGTCCGCAAACCATACTCGGGGCGGCCAAAACGGGGCTACTAATAGTAGGCTGACCCCGTCCCGGCGAACCCTCTCCAGAACTCCTGGTAGCAGAGCAATCGGGGGAAAGGCGTACAGGCGTGACCTCGGCCACGGCTGCACCATAGCATCCAACCCCAGGGGGGCTGGATGACTGATGGAGAACCACAGATGACAATGCGTGGTCTCCCTGGAAGCGAATAGGTCCACCTCGGCGCGACCGAAACTCAACCAAAGGAGCTCCACCACCTCGGGGTGGAGTCTCCATTCCCCTGGCCTCGGCCCCTGCCTCGACAGGGAGTCCGCTACCACATTTAAATACCCGGGAAGATACATTGCTCTCAGTGATAGTAGCTTCCCCTGGGACCACAGGAGGATCTGACGGGCCAACTTGTAAAGCCGGCGAGACCGCAGGCCCCCCTGATGATTTATATAAGAGACCACCGACGTGTTGTCTGATTGAACTAACACATGATGGCCCCTCAGGTCTGCTAAGAAGTGTTTCAGAGCCTGAAACACAGCCAACATCTCTAGACAATTTATATGCCACGATAGATGATGGTCCTGCCACAGACCTTGGGCTGGGCGGCCACTCATGACCGCCCCCCACCCTGTGAGGGAAGCATCCGTCGTTAGCGTTATGCGACGACAAAGAGCCCCCAGCACAGGACCTTTGGATAGGAACCAAGTTTCTCTCCACATGACCAGAGCACGAAGGCAGCGCCGCGTGACTTTGAACGTGCGGAGCGGATTTCCCCTCGGGGAGAATCCCTTGGTCCTGAGCCACCACTGTAACGGTCTCATGTACAACAGGCCGCAAGGTATAACGTTGGACGCTGCTGCCATCAGACCCAACAGTCTCTGAAACTGCTTCACAGTGAGTAGCTGGCCTAGCTTTACTTGTTTCACAGCTGAGAGAATCGAAGCGATGCGGGTCGGAGAGAGACATCGAGACCGCATCGAGACCGAATCCCAAACGACACCCAGAAAAGTGGTCTTCTGAGAAGGAGATAGTACACTTTTCTTTGCGTTCAGCCTCAACCCCAACTTTCTGATATGAGCGAGGACGACATCTCGATGCCGAACCGCCATCTGCTCCGTCTGAGCCAAAATCAACCAATCGTCGATGTAATTGAGAATACGAATGCCCTGAAGCCTCAGAGGCACTAGTGCTGCATCCATGCATTTCGTGAAAGTGCGGGGTGATAAAGCTAGGCCAAACGGAAGAACCCTGTACTGGTACGCCTCGCCCCCGAAGGCGAACCTCAGGAACTTCCTGTGTTGTGGAAGGATGGAAATGTGGAAGTATGCGTCCTTTAGATCTATCGTGACATACCAGTCCTCGGATCTGATTTGAGACACGATCTGCTTGATAGTGAGCATCTTGAATTTTAGCTTCCCTACCGAGCGATTCAATAGGCGCAGGTCTAAAATTGGACGCAACCCCCCATCCTTCTTTGGAACGATGAAATATCGGCTGTAATAACCTGACTCCAAACTGGGAGGAGGAACCCGTTCTATAGCCTCCTTTTGGAGGAGCGTTTTCACCTCTTGTTCCATTACCAGAGCCTGCTCGGGGCCCACCACTGTGTGCAGAACCCCTCTGAATTTTGGTGGACGACACCTGAACTGGATAGCATATCCTTTTTCTACTGTCTGCAGGACCCAATGAGATATTCTTGGAAGGCTTTTCCATCTCTTTTTTCTTTTTGCCAGAAAATCTACTAAGGGTACCAGTCTCTCGAGACTGGCCTCTGGTGTAACTTGAGCAGCAAACACAGCGCCCTGTAACGGCGCACCGGCAGGGAACGACTGGTTTGACTGCTGTGAGACCCTCCTCAGAGGGAGCGAGCGTCCCTCGGGAAAACGCTCGCTGGGACCGCCTACGCCCCGGCATGAAGGCGGGGTTGGCAGAACGGCCCCCTGAGGGCACCGAGGAAGAATGGGCACCGTAAAGAGAGGTGAACTCCTTTCCGCCTCGGTGGGGACCACCCTCAGCATCCTGAACGCCTCGGCGTCAGGACTTCTTCTTAGCTGAAGCCTTCTTAGACAATATCACTGTCCTCAGATCAGGTGTATTGCTAGAAGACTTCGGCTGAGAGTGCCGCGCCTGAGCCCACTGTCCAGCAGGGGGAGCACGAGACGCGACACTCTGCTTCTGCTGCGCCCTATGGGATGAGCTTGTAGACGGCCGGGGCTGCTCCCGCCCAGCAGCCCCAGGGACGTGAATTTTTAACGGGAGAAATTTTTTGAAAGCTGCAGCTTGTTTTTTCTCTTCCTGGAATTTGTCTATAACAGAATTAACAGCTTCGCCAAATAACCCCGATGGAGAGAGAGGAGCATCTAAAAGAAAAGCTTTTTCTTTCTCTTTCATATTTGTCTGATTTAACCAGAGATGTCTTTCTGCGGCCACCAGAGCTGCCATAGATCGACCCACTAGCTTGGCCGATTCTCTGGTGGCGCGCAGGGATAAATCAGCAGCCTGACGCAGTTCTCGAACTACGTCAGTACTGACTGCCTCACTCTCAGTCACGTCCCTCAGCAGGTCAGCCTGGTATGCCTGCAAGATTGACATTGTATGCAGACATGACGCAGCCTGACCTGCAGCCGAATACGCTTTACCCACCAAAGCAGATGTATTTCTGAGGGGCTTGGTGGGTAATACCGGTGTTTTAAAAGATGACGCCGCCTCGGGGGAGAGATAGCTCGCGAGCGTCTCTTCCACGCGAGGCAAAGCGCCATAACCATATGATCTAGCCCCCATTATATTTGAATATGTTGATGTCTGGGGACTAAATATTCTATATGAAACCGGTTTCTTCCACGATCTCGACACCTCAGTGTGGAGATCGTGAAAGAACGGCAGACACCGGCGTGGAGGCTGAACACGTGAGGGCAAAAATCTTTCATCCAGTTTCGATTTTGACACAGACTCCTGTCTAATCACTGGCCATTCAATACTGAGTTTTTCAACAGCTCGTGTTAAAACCTCCATAAGCTCATCACTTTCGGGAGAGTGAGGTGGCGAATCCTCAGTCTCTCCCTCCACACTAACAACATCCAGCTCCTCAGAACTGGATAGCTGTAGTACGGGTGCCTCATCCTGAGCGGAAGAAACCGCAGCGCGTGCTTCCGAACCCAGGAATGAGGCACTGGATCTCACAGGTGAAGGGAGAGATAAGGCAGCGCCCGTCTCAACCCCCGCTGAGAGATCCATCTGCGATCCCCACGATAAGCGCCGCCGCTCTGCCTCGGCAGAAGCGGGACCCGAACCGCGGGGAGCGCGCACCGAACCGCTCTCCTCAAAGAGCGATCGGCGGGAGCGGAGCGTCCTTAACGGCAAACGCTCGCAATGCTCACAGTCTGCTCCCTCGAGAGCAAACTGGGCATGCTGAACTCCCAAACAAACAACACAAAGATCATGTGTATCCCCGCTCGTTAAATAACGCGAGCAGGGAGGAACACACTTTCTAAACTGCTGTTCGTCCGCCATAATCTCTCAATATATATATATATAGGATAAATTGTTTGTGTGGTGCAGAGTATGTAAGACAAACAATATCAGACAGGGACAGATTCACATGTAGCGCGACTGAAGGCACAGAAGCTACTGCGCTTATGTTTTTGGGGTGCTTTATAGTTTCCTGGTCGATGACGTCACCCGCCTATGACGTTTCATCTCTCCATTGGGCTGATTCCATACGTGCTTCATGACGCACAACGCAGAGGCGTTCCCGCAGCGTTCGACGCAGCTCGAGTTCCCTTGAAAGGGAACCCTCATTCCTCTGTATGGTATTAATAAACTTTTAATAAACTACAGAACAGCGCGAGTGGGAAGCGGCATGCGAGCAGAGTTTATGCCGGATCACGCGAGCAGAGTTTATGCTCCGAAAACTAATATAAAACACACACTCAAAGTAGGGTAGATTTAAATAAATAAAAACGAAATTTAAATAAATAAAAACGAAATTTAAATTAATAAAACATAACAACGAAATTTAAATAAATAAAAACGAAATTTAAATAAAACCAAAACGAAATTTAAATGAATAAAAACGAAATTAATAAAACATAACAACGAAATGTAAATAAATAAAAGCGAAATTTAAATAAAACAAAAACGAAATTTAAATGAATAAAAACGAAATTAATAAAACATAACAACGAAATAAAAAAAACGAAATTTAAATTAAAAACGATAATAATAAAAAACGAATAACTTAAATATAGAAAAACGAAATTTAAATAAAGAAAAACGAAATTGTGACGTGGCGTCCCAGTCTCGTTTGAAAAATAATACATTTTGTTTCTATTCTATTTTACACAACGTCAAAGCACCGCAGCTTAACCCAAAATACAAGCGCAGGCTTGCATTTCTGTCCATACTCCACTGTTCTGCTCAAATCAAATACCAACCCACCGAATATTCGGGTCCAGCCCTAGAGAGAGAGAGAGAGAGAGAGAGAGAGAGAGAGAGAAACAGAAACAAATCCCTCATACCACTGTATGGAAGTGTGTGTGTGTGTGTGTGTGTGTTAGAGAGAGAGAGAGAGAGAGAGAGAGAGAGAGAGAGAGAGAGGGGCCAACAAATCCCTCATACCTGTGTTGTATGTGTGTGTGTGAGAGAGAGTAACAAATCCCTCATACCTCTGTATGGAATTTGCACTACCATTTCATTATTTCCACGTCAAGTACTGTATAAGTCTTCCAAGCAGGCAAATACCTTGATATTAAGAAAATACTAGATTATTAATATTTTATATATTTTATTATACCAGGTACTTCACAAATGCAGACACTTTGAGACTTGGAAAGGAAGCATTACTGGCGGAGGTAGGAAAGATGGAGGAAGTGTTGAAGACTACATCTGAAACTTCAGCTTCTGACTCTGAGCCAGCAGACAAAACTCCACGGATGGAGGCGTTAGGCACAAGTACCAGCAGCCTTGGCAGCATCTTTAATGAAATCCTGGAGGAGAACCAAGTATTACCTGTTCCAAAGATAACCACAAGTGCACAAATTCAAGTGGAGACCTACCTAAGTGAGGCAAATATTCCACGGTCGGACGATCCCTTACTTTACTGGAAAGTAAACCAACCTCGACTGCCCTCCCTGGCAGCCACGGCAGTTAAGTTTATCTGTGCTCCCTGCACAAGTGTAGAGAGTGAGAGGCTCTTTAGCACAGCCTCAAATGTGATTAATGAAAGAAGGAACAGGCTGACGTCAGAGACCGCTGAAAAAATAATCTTCCTAAAGAAGAATCTGCCCCTCATGGTTATGTGAGCAAACGTAAAACATGTTCAAGAACTTTGTTACAGGGAAACTGCACCCGTGAAAGTGATTTTTTTTATTTGTATAATTGTTAATAATGCAGCTAGGTCAGGAAGTTTGTTAAGGTTTAAACTGTTTAAAGTTAGGGTAAGGTTTAAACTGTTTGTTAATGTTATATTTATGTTATACATATTTAGGTCTTTCAGTGCCTTTTTTTATTACTGTGATTTGCACATAGCTGCACTGTGAGGGACAGATTTGTATTTATTTGGTTATTTACAATGTAGTATGCTGCTGTTCAAGTTTGTTTTAACTTTAAACCTGTTTGTAGTACTGAAGTACTGAAGTACTTGTATTTTAATTTTTTGTAACATTTGAATAAAGGGTGGCAATCTTTTATAATAAACTGTTGTTGTGGACTATACTGGAGGTATATTTTAGGTGGCTAATTGAGAAAAGTGCTATATTTTTTATTAGTTAAAAAAAAAATATCGGATTAATATCGGTATCGGCAAAAGCCAAAGGTGCGGTATCGGTATCGGAAGTGAAAAAGTGGTATCGGGACATCCCTAGTCAAAGCCTTGAACTTGATGCGAGCAGAGAGTGGTAGCCAGTGCAGAGAGATGAACAGAGGAGTGACGTGGGCCCTTTTGGGCTCGTTGAAGATGAGACGAGCTGCAGCATTCTGGATCATTTGTAGAGGTTTAGCTGCACATGATGGAAGTCCAGCCAGAAGAGCATTGCAGTAATCAAGCCTAGAAATGACCAGGGCCTGGACGAGAAGTTGTGTTGCATGCTCAGTTAGGAAAGGTCTGATCTTCCTGATGTTGTGCATAGCAAACCTGCATGATCGAGTTGTCTTTGTAATGTGGTCAGTGAAGGTCAGCTGATCATCAAAGATTACTCCAAGATTTCTGACCGACCTTGATGGGGTGATTGAGGATGAATCTAGCTGGAGGTCGTGCTGTAGAGACTGATTGGCAGGGAGGACGAGAAGCTCAGTCTTTGCCAGGTTGAGCTGCAGGTGATGTTCCTTCATCCACGCCGAGATGTCCGCCAGACAGCTTGAGATCCGTACAGCTACTGTGGGATCATCTGGTTGAAATGAGAGGTAGAGTTGGGTGTCATCAGCATAGCAATGGTAAGAGAAACCATGTGCCTGTATGATGGGTCCCAGTGATGTGGTGTAAAAACCCTATTGAATCCTGATCTGTCCCTGCCGTGGATGTTCTGTCTGTGGTTTGGACATGGCGAGCCAACCATCTGCTTGATCGTACCTGGAAATTAGAACAGCTATTATTTTGCTGAACTGGTAGGACAAAATATACTCACCCTGAACTGTGATATTTGTTTTTTTTTTTCCTTCTGGATTTCCCCTGGATCAATCGTTTGATTTTTCTTATTGAACCAGAACTGAACTAAAAATATTCAGTGACATCTGAACATTGAATCTGATACTTGAAGTTGTTTTTTTGTTTTTCTCTCTGGATGCTGATTTTGAATTGTGAAATCTGGTTTGAAATCTTGATTTTGAAATCTAAATTTACAAATTGAACTGAAGTGTCAATTGTGGACTGAACTACTGTTTATTACTGCTGTCTATTTGTTTATTCATATTGTTTTATTTGTCAAAAGATTCCATTCATTTATTTATTTATTTATTTTCTTAACAACAATACATTTAATTTCCTAGTAATTAACATTTACCTTTGAGTCTGAGTTGCTTTCTTTCTTTAGTGTCTGTTATAAATTCTCTATACTCCACTGTGTCGAACCCACCTTCTGTAATCTGGTCCTAGAATAGATCACATGTACCCAAGTTATTACGCCATAAAACGGGTAGCTGCGGGTTACACCTTACCCTAAAGGCAATGATTATATTATATAGGGTTGGTATTTGGGCAGTTCTGTATGTCCATCTAGTGTTGGTGTCATAGGAAGTCTTCACAAGTTAGGCTGAATCCAAACTGGAAGTGGCTTAATATCTAATAACCTTGGGATGGGCATACCAAGATAAAAACAGGAAATCAAAAGAAGAAAGATTAGCAAAGCTGGAGAGCTACACAATTAATCATTAGAATATCACGATTTTGATTCACTCACACACGCGGTCTTATTCTTGAATGACAATGATTCAGTTAACTCTATTACACCGGTTTCACATCACGTGTATTTTGCACCATAGGTCCAGTAGTCCCTATTTTTGCTTACTTAGGTTTATGTGGTATAAAATTACAACCAGATTTTTTTCAAGATCCCTTAGTAAATGTATTATTTGTCCTCACTACTCAGAGAACAGAGAGTCTCTTTGGAATAGACTACATATGCTACAGTATTAGGGGTGTAACGATTTACTCGTTTTCTCGATGCATCGATTACAAATCCTAACGATGCATATGCATCGATCTTGAAACGTGTATTTTGAATCGTGAATCGTTTATTTCGGTCAATATTCGATTTAAAATGTTAAGAATCGAATAATTTGCGATTCTATAGAGATTCAGTGCTTTAAAATATATAAACATTAAATGACTACATGCGCGAATTAATGAGGCGTTGTGCGGCGTCATTTGGCGTCCTCCCAGCTCTCCTTCACAGATACTCGCTGCACTGTTTACCATCTTTCTTTTGAGCAGTCCATGTTTGAGCTCTCCTCAGGACAGCCACTGATGTTCACATGAGCAGATGACAGCTCTCTATCGAGAAAGCAAGACTTGAGTCAATCCGATTAAGCCATTGATAAAGCTGTCATGTCATTGCGCGGGCACTGCTATGAAACAACGCCGTTATTTTCTTTAAGATAAGATACTGAAGTTTTACGGAAATGGGTCATACCCATCCTGAGCAGCTGAAGTAAAACCCCACTTATTCAAGGGTGCGCATTTATTACGGAAAGAGCAAACGCATAATAGGTGTCTAAAATGCGCATGCGCGAGAACTGAACTGAAGTAGTTGAAGGAGATCGCAATTCTCGCGCATGCGTCGTGGAAATCTCTTGAAGTCTCGTTTCAGGCCTACAAGGAAGAAAAGGAATAGTCGAATGAAGTCGTTATTTTTGTTTGTTTTTTCGCACAAAAAGTATTCTCGTCGCTTGATAAACTTATAGTTGAGCCACTGTTGTGACATGGAATATTTAAACATTTTCTTTAATGACTCTCTGGGCCGTCAAGTGTCATTCCCTTAGGGAGCCTATGTAGCAGTCATAAACCTCTCAGATTTAATCATAAATATCTTCATTTGTGTTCCGAAGACGAACGAAGGCCTTCCGGGGTTGGTACAGCATGGGGGTGAGTAATTAATGACTTAATTTTCATTTTTGGGTGAACTAACCCTTTAAGGATTTGTTTACTGTGTGTGATTCATTTAATGGAAAGCACATTCACTGCTAGTTGTCTTACTGTTAATTTTAAATAAACGTAGAGCAAGTAGCTAATCAGTGTCTGCTCGTTTATTCAAACACAGACGAATGTCACAACGCCCCGCCCCCTCCCCCGACGACCGGTTTCAGAATTGGTGATGACGGTTATGACGTGAGTCAAATGTGACGGTTCGTAACATAACCGTCATCACCAATTCTGAAACCGCCACACCCCTACTACTGATGCACAATTTTTTCTCCTAACTATTTTCATAACGTCTCAGGTTACGTATGTAACCCTGGTTCCCTGAGAGGGAACGAGACGCTGCGTTTGAGACGCGGTGGGAACGCTCTGCGTGATTGCGTCATGAAGCACGTGTAAAATCAGTCCAATGGAAGCCCGATACGTCATGGGTGACGTCATAGACCAGGAAACTATAAAGCACCCTTGAAAACAGACCGCGACAGCTTCTGAAAAAGTCTGCAGCAAGTCGATCAGGGCATGCAGGAAGTATGGCAGGCAAACGCAGCGTCTCGTTCCCTCTCAGGGAACCAGGGTTACATACGTAACCTGAGACGTTCCCTTTCAAGGGAACTCAAGCTGCGTTTGAGACGCGGTGGGAACCCCATACCCACTACGCCATAGTGACAAATGCCCGTTCTGTGTGAAGTCCTTGCGCACACTAAGAAGCAAGCAACCTAGCCCCTGGAGTGGAGAGGTCAAGGTCATAAAACCTGACAAATGTATGCGGAGAGGACCATCCTGCCGCATTACAAATATCAGGAAGGGAAACCCCCGAAATTAAGGCCGTAGAGGCCGCCATACTCCTAGTAGAATGGGCCCGTACAGCCATAGGTGAAGGCTGACCGGCCGCTTCATAAGCTAGTGAAATAGCCTCGACTATCCACTTGCTCATAACCTGTTTAGATGCAGGGCACCCTCTTCTGAGTGACCCAAAAACATACAAATAATTGCTCTGACTTACGCCACAGGGTAGCTCTGTGAACGTAGGCATCCAATGCCCGAACTGGACATAACAGGTTCAATTGTTCCTGATCTGGGGTATTAAAAGGTGGAGGAGAAAAGGCCTGCAGCACTATTGGGCCCCCAACATTGAATGGGACCTTAGGAATATAACCCGGTCTAGGGTATAGAAATGCTTTCACCATACCAGGTGCAAATTCCAAACATGACGGAGCAACCGACAGGGCGTGAAAATCTCCAATTCTCTTGATAGATGAAATAGCAAGGAGAAATAAAGCTTTCAAAGTGAGGAATTTTTCTGAAACCTCTTCAATGGGCTCGAACGGAGCCAGAGCCAGACCCTCAAGTACAATGGCTAAATCCCAAGCCGGTGCTCTGGGGTGCAGTGCAGGTCTCAACCTCAATGTACCAGTATGGCCAGTATGGGGCTACTAGTAGCAGATGAGCCCCTTCCCGGCGAACCCTCTCCAGAACCTCCGGGAGCATAGATATCGGGGGAAATGCGTACAGGTGCAGCCTCGGCCACACCTGCACCATCGCATCCAGTCCGAGAAGAGCTGGCTGCGTGAGGGGGAACCATATAGAGCAATGCGTTGTACAAACGATGTGAAAGGTCGACTTGACTTTAGTTAGACCAAAGTTCTTCCTAAGAAGCTCCACCACCTCGGGGTGAAGTCTCCAATCCCCTGGGCCTCAGCCCCTGCCTCAACAGGATATCTGCTCTGATATACGAGACCATCAGTGTGTTGTCCGCCATTCGCCGAGCAACCACTCATGATCGCCCCCACTTGTGAGGGAAGCATCCGTCGATAGCAATATGCGTCGACAAGAAGCCCCCAACACTGGGCCTGGGCGAGGAACCAAAGTTCTTCCACATGACCGAAGCACGAAGGCATAGCCGCGTGACCTTGATCATGCGAAAACGTATTTCCCCTCGGAGAAAACCCCTTGGTCCTGAGCCACCACTGCAGGGGTCTCATGAACAGAAGGCCAAAAGTAAAACGTTGGACGCAACTGCCATGAGACCCACCCGTCTGAAACTGTTTCACAGTGAGTGACTGGCCTAGATATACCCCATTACGGCTGTAGAATTGCTACACCTAGAAAAGTGGTCCTCAGAGCACACTCTACTTGGCGTTGAGAGGCAACCCCAACATCCTTAATGAGACAAAACGACATCTCGATGCCGAACTGCCATAAACTCAGATTGAGCTAGGAACAACCAATCATTGATGTAGTATAATACGCGAATGCCCTGGAGTCTCAGAAGAGCCAGAGCTGCATCCACGCATACTGTAAAGGTGTGGGGTAATAAACCTAGGCCGAATGGAAGAACCCAATAATGGTATGCTTCGCCCCCGAAAGCAAACCTCGGGAAACACCTCATCCTCTTTCGGAAACAATGAAGTAATGGCTGTCTGCTGGGAGGAGGAACCCCTTCTACAGCTCCTTTTGCAGAAGTGACAGTACTTCCTGCTCCATAACCAAAGGCTATGGGGTCCACCAATGAAAGGAGGACCCCTAGAAATCTGGGCGAACGAGAACCGAACTGAATTCTGAAACCCTTTTCTATAGTGTGCAGGACCCACTGAGAAATATGTGGCAGTAGTTTCCACGCTGCCAGAAATTTACTAGGGGAACCAGTCTCTCAAGACTGGCCTCTGGATTTGTTTGAACAGTCACTACGGCGCCCTGAAGCGGCGAACCGGCAGGGAACAACCGAACTGACCATTCTACGACCCTCCTCGGAGGATCGTATGGGGATGCTGACACCTCGGTGCCCTGAACGGCAAACCGGCAGGGAACAACCGAACTGGCAGCGCTGCAACCCTCCTCAGAGAGTTGCACCCCAGAGGAAAAACGATTTCTCAAAACCGTCCCTTGGTTGAACAGTCACTACGGCGCCCTGAAGCGGCGAACCGGCAGGGAACAACCGAACTGACCATTCTACGACCCTCCTCGGAGGATCATATGGGGATGCTGACACCTCGGTGCCCTGAACGGCAAACCGGCAGGGAACAACCGAACTGGCAGCGCTGCGACCCTCCTCAGAGAGTCGCACCCCAGAGGTCGCCGAGGAGAAACGATTTCTCAAAACCGTCCCTGCCCCGGAGGAGCCCTCAGAAGCCTGATAGCCTCGTTTTCTTGCGACAGGACTTCTTGTCTAAGCTTTATTAGAGATGATGACAGTCCTCAGATCTTGCCTACCTCTAACTAGCTTAGTTCCTACGACCCTCCTCGGAGGATCGTTGAAAAAAGCAGGCACTTCGGCGCCCTGAAACGGCGAACCGGCAGGGAAACCGAACTGACTGCTCTTCTCTTTTCTTATTTGAAGGCTCGTTTGGGGACACTGACACCTTGGTGCCCTGAAACGGCGAACCGGCAGGGAAACCGAACTGGCAGTACTGCGACCCTCCTCAGAGAGTCGCACCCCAAAGGGCGCTGAGGAGAAACGATTTCTCAAAACCGTCCCTACCCCAGAGGGGACCACCCTTAGAAGCCTGATCGCCTCGGCGTCAGGGCTTCTTCTTTGTCAAAGCTATTTTAGAGATAAAACAGTCCTCAGATCTTGCATGTCTCTAACTGGCTAGACTGCGACCGCCACCCAGGTACCCCTCAATTGCGTAGGAGCCCGAATGGCGACGCTCTGTTTTGCACTTTGTGCTGAGAGGAGCTTAATAGGCCGTCTCAGGAACATTAGATTGGTGAGGAAGAAACCTCAGGAACGCCGCTGAATGGTTTATATCTCAGTTTTCTTGAAAGCGGAGCGTCCAGAAGAACAGACATAATTATATCTTTATTTTCCTTTATCTTTATATCAGAAAAACTTATATATATATATATATATATATACATACATATATCACTCTGTGGCCACCAGCAGGAAACAACCGAACTGGCAGCGCTGCGACCCTCCTCAGAGAGTCGCCCCTCACATTCATCCATGTCCTTACATACTTTACCCACCAGCGCTGCCTAATAAAAAATGTATTCATTATTTAAGATGGCTGGTGGGTAACGTCGGGGTTAATAACGATGACGCCGACTCGGGAGAGAGAAAGCTCGCAAGCGTCTCTTTAACCCGAGGCAATGTCATACTATGATACTTAATACCCAAACATTAGTATAGTCAGACATCTGGGGATTAAACACATAAAATACAAACCGGTTTATTCCACGATCTCGACACCTCAGTGTGGAGATAGGGAAAAACCACAGTCCCCGACGAGGAGGCTGAGATACAGAGTTTTCCCTTTTTAAGATACAGTTCATCTTTAACAAACTCTTCTTTATTTTCAATCTCATAATGTTCAGCTGGCCAGTAAATATTTAACTAGCAACAGCACTAGATAAAACCTCCTTTTTTTTTTCCTTTAAAAAAGCTCCTCTTTATTCAACAGAGTTATGAGCTGGAAAATGTATTCATTGAAAACTCAAACATCTGCCTTTTTATAAAGATTTGTATTTGTTTTGTTCCTTCTTTTAAAACAAAACACTAACGATACCAATTCCTCGGAACTGGAAATCGCAGCACACTAGATCTGGCATGTGAAAGCTGAGAAAGGGCGGAGCCCGTCCCAACCCCCGCTGTCAGATCCGTTTTCGAACCCCGAAATACGAGCCGTCTCCGAGCCTCGGCAACAGAGAGACCCGCTCGGGGAACGCGAACCAAACCGTCCTCCTCGAAGAACGCCCGGCGGGAGCGGAGCGTCCTCACGGACAGCTTCTCGCAATGCACAGTCAGATCCCTCGAGAAATGACTGTTGCATGCTCCACTCCCAAACAGCAACAAAAAGCTGATGTGTGTCCCCACCCGTGATGTAACGAGGGCAGGGAACAACACAACGTCTATAATATTGCTTTGCTCGCCATAATGATAGATAGTGATATATATATTGGGCTTGACAAACAACAATAAATAGACAAGGACAGAATCACAGAGAGCGCTTGCTGAAGACTACAGAAGCGGTCGCGGTCTGTTTTCAAGGGTGCTTTATAGTTTCCTGGTCTATGACGTCACCCATGACGTATCGGGCTTCCATTGGACTGATTTTACACGTGCTTCATGACGCAATCACGCAGAGCGTTCCCACCGCGTCTCAAACGCAGCTCGAGTTCCCTTGAAAGGGAACTAGCCTACGTCCATTTAAGATATAAACTGTGTGTAAGTGAATCTCCAAGGCGGTCATTTTGACATATTTCTGTGTACATTTGCTCGTTTAGACGCGCACACGAAACCCAAAGTATAATTTGCTCGTCTTGTTCGAGTCATTCCGGTCTGTTTCGTTGCACGCGCCACCTTGGGAAAAGAATCTCTTGCACAGATTTTTGTCCTTTTAATATCTCTTTTCATTATTAAACGCGTCCCGCAATTTAGCAACAGGAGAGACTGCATTTTACAACAATCACCGATCGTGCTAATTATGTCGTTAAATTTGAGTTTTAGGGAGAAATGACAGCGTAATGCTGCAAAGGGAAGGAAGTTGCGCAAGACAGAATGTGGTTATAGTTTTTAATGGTTTTACCGCAATGTTATTTTTCAATATGTTCCTTTTATAATCTTTGGAAGCCGAAATCTGAAATAAAATCAGGCTAATATTACAGATCTAAAGTGTAACCAGACTACGTTTGAATTAGGGCGGTCACTTTTGTGAAAAAATCCTGTTCGATTTTTGAGACATAAGTGATCATTGAATCGATTGTAAAATCGATTTTCCATGTCTAAAGACGTTTCCATTTTCAACACCAAATATAGGCAAATCCACGGACAACTAACAGGCATTAGGACGAACGTAAAGAGGGCGCTTGAGATGCGCACAAGTCAGCAATATTTCTGATGATTTATTGGCGTGAAGTTTTGTGCACAATGACAAACAAGAGTGCAACATTCAGGTATTGAAATTAACACCCTCCAACCCGCCAAATAAGGGTAAAAATTAACTTTGGCAGGTAACGCTGTCAAATCACGAGCCAATTTGGCATGTTTCTATGTTTACTCACTTTGCTGGGTAAGTTCGTGTAAGCCAAATCTTCGCGGATTTAGCGCAAATACGCAACTCGTGAGTCCTCATGATATATTAAATACAGCATATTGCGCAGAATCTACGCATTTCTGGCTTACTTGAGCACACACATCACTAAGCAACAAATAACGGCGCGCTTGTTCACTTACATTTAAGTAATAGCGAATATTAAAAAGCATTTGGTTAACAGAAAATACATTGTTATTTTCCAACATCTGTCCACCTAAAACACATTTTTGGTAAAAAAAAAAAAAAGGCAGGTGAAATCGATTCCCTATTTTCGTTTTTGAAACTTGTGTTGGTTGGTCCGATCGATTGTGCAATCGATTTTCGAACGTAAAGTGACAGTCGAACGTAAAGTTGAATGTTTAGTTCTGTCCTCCATCGTCACTCATTAAGCAGGGCTCGTGTTGCTGTGGCCCCGCGTGAGAGAGATCTCTCTCGAATTGTCTTTATAGCAATAATAAATAGTATGTGTATTTTCTTAATTTCTCCAGTACCGACAGCAGAACCGATAACGTCAGAGCTTATTGATCCAGCGGTCTTTCAAAATTCAGCCCCGGTGCCAGTTTAATACCGGGTTTCGGTACCCATCCCTAACCATAATAAAAGTTAGGGGTCAGTAAGATGTTTCCTCTTTGAAAGAAATCTCTAATGTTCACCAAGAAGACTGCATTTATTTGATCAAAAATAAAGTAAAAACTGTAATATTGTGAAATATTACACTTTAAAATAACTTTTTTTCTATGTGAATATATTGTAAAATGTCATTTATTTCGGTTTTGGTAAAGCTGCTGAACTTTCAGCATCATGGATCAAGGATTATGTGACACTGAAGACTGGAGTAATGATGCTGAAAATTCAGCTTTGATCACAAGAATGAATTACTTTTTAAAATATATTAAAAAAATATCATTAATTGTACTGTTTTACTATATTTTTAAATAAATGCAGCTGTGGTGGGCATAAGAGACATCTTTCAAAAATATTTCAAATCTTACCGACACAAAACTTTTGAACGGTTGTGAGGTTTTACTGTCAAATGGTTCTTAGCGCCTTGAAGATGTTCTTCGTCAGGTCTGCTAAACTCTGCTGCACGGCCATCAGCATGCATGAATCTAGGAACATGAAAAGTCTGTCACAGAATATTTTGCATGAAATGTCACATTTATTAGAAATAAACAAACTAGAGCAGAGGTGAAATGCAGAAAAGAGAAAGAACAATATACAGAATATACAACAAAACAGAATTTACATTTTTAGGTTTACTTATTTATACAATTTCACTTATATTTGGATGTAAAACCTTCTTAAATATATGTATATGTGTGTGTATATATATATATATATATATATATATATATATATATATATCCATGGTGATATAGGTGAAACATATTGTGAAAATGCATATTAAGTTATTTAAAGAGCTTGCTCAGCTCACCTGTGTTTCCTTGTAAATTTTCTGATGCTCCTGAAATCAAAGAACAGTTTTTTTTATCATTATGTGCTTAACATGAAAGATCAAAACGTGTTTGAAATAGTGTCAGTCCGTTTTCCCGCTCCAACGCTAACTTACAGTGCATGTAGAGATGATTAATTAGCTTAACATTCATCCATTGACAAATTACCAGCACAACCTTTACAAAACTATATATAAAATAATTCTCATTTACACATAAGATGTGATTCAAAGCACAAACTTCTATTAAAAATGAGCTCAAGTCTATAGCTCTTATAGTTAGCCTGACGGCTAAGATGCTAACGGTCTTTTACGAAGACACTAAACCATTTCCGTAAACTAAATATTCACCAGGAGCCCATCAATTACATGTAGGAAAGTGTCAGGAAGAGTGTGTGTATTATTTGTGTAACTTTGGGGAATAAACTTACCCGAAATTCGTGAAAACAACAGTGAGACAGTTTTACAGCTTGTCCTCAGTTGAGTCCCCGCTCCGTTTGGCGTTTCCGTGGCAACTCCCTCCGCTCCAGTAAAATCAAATGCGACTCGAATGTTCAGCACGCGCGCCCATTAAAACGCATCGTTAAGTTACCATATGGAGAATTTACATGAATATACATCTAGAATTAAAACATTAAAAATACTGATGGAGTGAATCATAAGAAAAAAAGATAAAATGTCCGGAAACTTTTTTTTTTTAGTTGAAATTTTTTTTTAAGTGGATTGTAGGCTTTTAAATGGAATGAGAATATGAAAGCAGTATAGCCATACTACAATAGCATAAACATGGTGTAGAAAAAAAGTAGGCAACATATTTGAAAAACACACTAATTAAAAACTTCACATGATATAAGGCACAAATATATTTTCACATATATGAGTAGTAATACCATGCGGCACCTGTCAAAATGATTGATTGACAGGTGGGCGTGGCTATCATTTGATCTTCCCCCGCCCCTTCCGGTTCCTCCCCTTCTTGTCCCGCCCCTTCCGGTTCCTCCCCTTCCTGTTACCTTTGACCTAGTTCCTCCCCTTCCGGTTACCTTTGACCTAGTTCCGCCCCTTCCTGTCACAGCTTTTGCCAAAATGATGGATGATGACCTTTATCTAGTTCCGCCCCTTGTGGTTACAGCTTCTGTCAAAATGATGAACTGTTTGAAGTTTGTTTGATCTAGTTCCGCCCCTTGCAGTTAAAAAGTTTCTGTCAAAATGATGGATTGTTTGAAGTTTGTTTGATCTAGTTCCGCCCCTTGCAGTTAAAAAGTTTCTGTCAAAATGATGAATTGTTTGAAGTTTGTTTGATCTAGTTCCGCCCCTTGCGGTTACAGCTTCTGTCAAAATGATGAATTGTTTGAAGTTTGTTTGATCTAGTTCCGCCCCTTGCGGTTACAGCTTCTGTCAAAATGATGGATGCTGACAGTTTGTTTAATCGTTTGAAGTCTGTTTGAGATGTATTGGACTTTGTTGTTACAGTTACAAAGCGATGGATTGTTTGAAGTTTGTTTGATCTAGTTCCGCCCCTTGCGGTTACAGCTTCTGTCAAAATGATGGATGTTGACAGTTTGTTTAATCGTTTGAAGTCTGTTTGAGATGTATTGGACTTTGTTGTTACAGTTACAAAGCGATGGATTGTTATTTTTTAGCGCATCCCCTCGCTATGCCTAAGCTTATCATAGCAGGTGTGTGTGAAAGTGATAAGAAAAAACTGCTATAGTTTATCTGACACAAACGTAAAAAATAAATGTATTCAGTGAAGCATTTCCGATTAAAAAACGGAGACATTAAAAATGTATTAGAGTTGAATAATATGAAACATACAGTTTATGTAATAAAATAAAACCTCACCCTAAAAAACACTAAATGTGCTAAATAAATGTATGAAATAAATGTACAACTATTCACTGAATCAAGTATTTCAGTTTAAATAAAATGGAGCCACAAAAATATTCCAAACAGTTAAAAATGTATTACAGAGTTGAAGAAGAAACATACACCTTATGTAAAACCTCACACAAAAAGTTTAAATAAATTTACAACTATTCACTGCATCAAGCATTTCAGTTTAAATAAAATGGAGCCACAAAAATATTCCAAACAGTTAAAAATGTATTACAGAGTTGAAGAAGAAACATACACCTTATGTAAAACCTCACACAAAAAACACTAAATGTACTAAATAAATATATGAAATAAATGTACAACTATTCACTGAATCAAGCATTTCAGTTTAAATAAAATGGAACCACAAAAATATTCCAAACAGTTAAAAATGTATTGGAGTTGAAGAAAAAACACATACAGCTTATGTAAAACCTCACACAAAAAGTTTAAATAAATGTACAACTATTCACTGAATCAAGCATTTCAGTTTAAATAAAATGGAGCCACAAAAATATTCCAAACCGTTAAAAATGTATTAGAGTTGAAGAAAAAAACACATACAGCTTATGTAAAATCTCACACAAAAAGTTTAAATAAATGTACAACTATTCACTGAATCAAGCATTTCAGTTTAAATAAAATGGAGCCACAAAAATATTCCAAACAGTTAAAAATGTATTAGAGTTGAAGAAAAAAACACATACAGCTTATGTAAAACCTCACACAAAAAGTTTAAATAAATGTACAACTATTCACTGAATCAAGCATTTCAGTTTAAACTAGAAAAAAGTTTGATGAGACAAACTTTAAGTTGGCTTGAAAAAGCCAGACCAGAGAGTTTGAAGAAGTTTAAAATAGTTTGAAGTTTGATAGATGGATTAGTTAGAAAGAAAGAAGAAAGTTTAGTTAGAAAGAAAGAAGAAAGATTAGTTAGAAAGAAAGAAAGATGGATTAGTCAGAAAGAAAGAAGGATGGATTAGTTAGAAAGAATGAAAGAAAGATTAGTTAGAAAGAAAGAAAAGATTAGTTAAAAAGAAATAAAGAAAGATTAGTTAGAAAGACAGAAAGAAAGATAAGATAGAAAGAAAGATAGATCAGTAAGAAAGAAAGAAAGAGATTAGTTGGAAAGAAAGAAAGAAAAAAGAAAGAAAGATTAGGTAAAAAGAAAGAAAGATTAGGTAAAAAGAAAGAAAGATTAGGTAAAAAGAAAGAAAGATTAGTTATAAAGAAAGAAAGATTAGTTAGAAAAAAGAAAGATAAGATAGAAAGAAAGATAGATCAGTAAGAAAGAAAGAAAGAAAGAAAGACATTAGTTGGAAAGAAAGAAAGAAAAAAGAAAGATGGATTATTTATAAAGAAAGATAGATTAATTATAAAGAAAGAACGAAAGATAATTAGTTAGAAAGAAAAAAAGAAAGATTAGTTAGAAAGAATAAAAGATTAGTTAGAAAGAAAAAAAGAAAGATTAGTTAGAAAGAAAGAAAGATAGATTAGTTAGAAAGAAAGAAAGATTAGTTAGAAAGAAAGAAAGACAATTAGTTAGAAAGAAAGAAAGAAAGAAAAGATGATCAGTTAGAAAGAAAGATTAGTTAGTTAGAAAGAAAGATTAGTTAGAAAGAAAGAAAGAAAAATTAGTTAGAAAGAAAGAAAGAAAGATTAGTTAGAAAGAAAGAAAGATTAGTTTCAAAAGAAAGAAAGATTAGTTAGAAAGAAAGAAAGATTAGTTAGTTAGAAAGATAGATCAGAAAGAAAGAAAGAAAGAAAGAAAGAAAGATTAGTTAGAAAGAAAGAAAGAAGGATTATTTAGAGAGAAAGATAGATAGATTAGTTAAAAAGAAAGAAAGATAGATAGATTAGTTAGAAAGAAAGATAGATAGATTAGTTAAAAAGAAAGAAAGATAGATTAGTTAGAAAGAAAGAAAGACTAGTTAGAAAGAAAGAAAGATGGATTACTTAGAAAGAAAGAAAGATTAGTTAGAAAGAATGAAAGAAAGAAAGATTAGTTAGAAAGAAAGAAAGAACATTAGTTAGAAAGTTAGAAAGAAAGAAAAAAAGAAAGAAAGAAAGAAAGAAAAGATGATCAGTTAGAAAGAAAGATTAGTTAGTTAGAAAGAAAGATAGATCAGTAAGAAAAAAAGAAAGATTAGTTAGAAAGAAAGAAAGGATTAGTTAGAAAGAAAGATAGATAGATTAGTTAAAAAGAAAGAAAGATAGATAGATAGATTAGATAGAAAGAAAGATAGATATATTAGTTAAAAAGAAAGAAAGATAGATTAGTTAGAAAGAAAGAAAGAAAGATGGATTACTTAGAAAGAAAGAAAGATTAGTTAGAACGAAAGAAAGAAAGATTAGTTAGAAAGTAAGAAAGAAAGAAAGAAAGAAAGAAAGAAAGAAGAAAGATTAGTTAGAAAGAAAGAAGAAAGATTAGTTAGAAAGAAAGAAAGATTAGTTAGAAAGAAAGAAAGAAAGAAAGAAAGAAAGAAGAAAGATTAGTTAGAAAGAAAGAAAGATAAGTTAGAAAGAAAGAAAGAAAGAAGAAAGATTAGTTAGAAAGAGAGAAAGAAAGAAAGAAAGAAAGAAGACAGATTAGTTAGAAAGAAAGAAAGAAAGATTAGTTAGAAAGAAAGAAAGAAAGAAAGAAAGAAAGAAAGAAGAAAGATTAGTTAGAAAGTAAGAAAGAAAGAAAGAAAGAAGATTAGTTAGAAAGAAAGAAAGAAAGATTAGTTAGAAAGAAAGAAAGAAAGAAAGAAAGATTAGTTAGAAAGAAAGAAAGAAAGAAAGATAGATTAGTTAGAAAGAAAGAAAGACTAGTTAGAAAGAAAGAAAGAAAGATGGATTACTTAGAAAGAAATAAAGATTTGTTAGACAGAATGAAAGAAAGAAAGATTAGTTAGAAAGAAAGAAAATTAGTTAGAAAGAAAGAAAGAAAGAAAGAAAGAAAGAAAAGATGATCAGTTAGAAAGAAAGATTAGTTAGTTAGAAAGAAAGACAGATCAGTAAGAAAAAAAGAAAGATTAGTTAGAAAGAAAGAAAGAAGGATTAGTTAGAAAGAAAGATACATAGATTAGTCAAAAAGAAAGAAAGATAGATTAGTTAGAAAGAAAGAAAGACTAGTTAGAAAGAAAGAAAGATGGATTACTTAGAAAGAAAGAAAGATTAGTTAGAAAGAATGAAAGAAAGAAAGATTAGTTAGAAAGAAAGAAAGAAAATTAGTTAGAAAGAAAGAAAGAAAGAAAGAAAGAAAAGATGATCAGTTAGAAAGAAAGATTAGTTAGTTAGAAAGAAAGATAGATCAGTAAGAAAAAAAGAAAGATTAGTAAGAAAGAAAGAAAGAAGGATTAGTTAGAAAGAAAGATAGATAGATTAGTTAAAACGAAAGAAAGATAGATAGATAGATTAGATAGAAAGAAAGATAGATAGATTAGTTAAAAAGAAAGAAAGATAGATTAGTTAGAAAGAAAGAAAGACTAGTTAGAAAGAAAGAAAAAAAGAAAGATGGATTACTTAGAAAGAAAGAAAGATTAGTTAGAAAGAAAGAAAGAAAGATTAGTTAGAAAGAAAGAAAGAAAGAAAGAAAGAAAGAAAGAAAGAAGAAAGATTAGTTAGAAAGAAAGAAAGAAAGAAGATAGATTAGTTAGAAAGAAAGAAAGATTAGTTAGAAAGAAAGAAGGAAAGAAAGAAAGAAAGATTAGTTAGAAAGAAAGAAAGATTAGTTAGAAAGAAAGAACGAAAGAAGAAAGATTAGTTAGAAAGAGAGAAAGAAAGAAAGAAAGAAAGAAGACAGATTAGTTAGAAAGAAAGAAAGAAAGATTAGTTAGAAAGTAAGAAAGAAAGAAAGAAAGAAAGAAAGAAAGGAGAAAGATTAGTTAGAAAGTAAGAAAGAAAGAAAGAAAGAAGATTAATTAGAAAGAAAGAAAGAAAGAAAGAAAGAAAGAAAGAAAGAAAGATTAGTTAGAAAGAAAGAAAGAACGAAAGATTAGTTAGAAAGAAAGAAAGAAAGATGGATTACTTAGAAAGAAATAAAGATTAGTTAGACAGAATGAAAGAAAGATTAGTTAGAAAGAAAGAAAGAAAATTAGTTAGAAAGAAAGAAAGAAAGAAAGAAAAGATGATCAGTTAGAAAGAAAGATTAGTTAGTTAGACAGAAAGATAGATCAGTAAGAAAAAAAGAAAGATTAGTTAGAAAGAAAGAAAGAAAGAAGGATTAGTTAGAAAGAAAGATAGATAGATAGATTAGTTAAAAAGAAAGAAAGATAGATAGATTAGTTAAAAAGAAAGATAGATTAGTTAAAAAGAAAGAAAGATAGATTAGTTAGAAAGAAAGAAAGACTAGTTAGAAAGAAAGAAAGATGGATTACTTAGAAAGAAAGAAAGATTAGTTAGAAAGAATGAAAGAAAGAAAGATTAGTTAGAAAGAAAGAAAGAAAATTAGTTAGAAAGTTAGAAAGAAAGAAAAAAAGAAAGAAAGAAAGAAAGAAAAGATGATCAGTTAGAAAGAAAGATTAGTTAGTTAGAAAGAAAGATAGATCAGTAAGAAAAAAAGAAAGATTAGTTAGAAAGAAAGAAAGGATTAGTTAGAAAGAAAGATAGATAGATTAGTTAAAAAGAAAGAAAGATAGATAGATTAGATAGAAAGAAAGATAGATAGATTAGTTAAAAAGAAAGAAAGATAGATTAGTTAGAAAGAAAGAAAGATGGATTACTTAGAAAGAAAGAAAGATTAGTTAGAACGAAAGAAAGAAAGATTAGTTAGAAAGTAAGAAAGAAAGAAAGAAAGAAAGAAAGAAGAAAGATTAGTTAGAAAGAAAGAAGAAAGATTAGTTAGAAAGAAAGAAAGATTAGTTAGAAAGAAAGAAAGAAAGAAAAAAGAAGAAAGATTAGTTAGAAAGAAAGAAAGATAAGTTAGAAAGAAAGAAAGAAAGAAGAAAGATTAGTTAGAAAGAGAGAAAGAAAGAAAGAAAGAAAGAAAGAAAGAAGACAGATTAGTTAGAAAGAAAGAAAGAAAGATTAGTTAGAAAGTAAGAAAGAAAGAAAGAAAGAAAGAAAGAAAGAAAGAAAGAAAGAAGAAAGATTAGTTAGAAAGTAAGAAAGAAAGAAAGAAAGAAAGAAGATTAGTTAGAAAGAAAGAAAGAAAGATTAGTTAGAAAGAAAGAAAGAAAGAAAGAAAGAAAGATTAGTTAGAAAGAAAGAAAGAAAGAAAGATAGATTAGTTAGAAAGAAAGAAAGACTAGTTAGAAAGAAAGAAAGAAAGAAAGATGGATTACTTAGAAAGAAATAAAGATTTGTTAGACAGAATGAAAGAAAGAAAGATTAGTTAGAAAGAAAGAAAATTAGTTAGAAAGAAAGAAAGAAAGAAAGAAAAGATGATCAGTTAGAAAGAAAGATTAGTTAGTTAGAAAGAAAGACAGATCAGTAAGAAAAAAAGAAAGATTAGTTAGAAAGAAAGAAAGAAGGATTAGTTAGAAAGAAAGATAGATAGATTAGTTAAAAAGAAAGAAAGATAGATTAGTTAGAAAGAAAGAAAGACTAGTTAGAAAGAAAGAAAGATTGATTACTTAGAAAGAAAGAAAGATTAGTTAGAAAGAATGAAAGAAAGAAAGATTAGTTAGAAAGAAAGAAAGAAAATTAGTTAGAAAGAAAGAAAGAAAGAAAGAAAGAAAAGATGATCAGTTAGAAAGAAAGATTAGTTAGTTAGAAAGAAAGATAGATCAGTAAGAAAAAAAGAAAGATTAGTAAGAAAGAAAGAAAGAAGGATTAGTTAGAAAGAAAGATAGATAGATTAGTTAAAACGAAAGAAAGATAGATAGATAGATTAGATAGAAAGAAAGATAGATAGATTAGTTAAAAAGAAAGAAAAATAGATTAGTTAGAAAGAAAGAAAGACTAGTTAGAAAGAAAGAAAGAAAGAAAGAAAGATGGATTACTTAGAAAGAAAGAAAGATTAGTTAGAAAGAAAGAAAGAAAGAAAGATTAGTTAGAAATTAAGAAAGAAAGAAAGAAAGAAAGAAAGAAAGAAAGAAAGAAAGAAGAAAGATTAGTTAGAAAGAAAGAAAGAAAGAAAGAAAGATGGATTACTTAGAAAGAAAGAAAGATTAGTTAGAAAGAAAGAAAGAAAGAAAGATTAGTTAGAAAGTAAGAAAGAAAGAAAGAAAGAAAGAAAGAAAGAAAGAAAGAAAGAAAGAAAGAAAGAAGAAAGATTAGTTAGAAAGAAAGAAAGAAAGAAGATAGATTAGTTAGAAAGAAAGAAAGATTAGTTAGAAAGAAAGAAAGAAAGAAGGAAAGAAAGAAAGAAAGAAAGATTAGTTAGAAAGAAAGAAAGATTAGTTAGAAAGAAAGAAAGAAAGAAGAAAGATTAGTTAGAAAGAGAGAAAGAAAGAAAGAAAGAAAGAAAGAAAGAAGACAGATTAGTTAGAAAGAAAGAAAGAAAGATTAGTTAGAAAGTAAGAAAGAAAGAAAGAAAGAAAGAAAGAAAGAAAGAAAGAAAGAAAGAAAGAAAGAAAGAAGAAAGATTAGTTAGAAAGTAAGAAAGAAAGAAAGAAAGAAGATTAGTTAGAAAGAAAGAAAGAAAGAAAGAAAGAAAGAAAGAAAGAAAGAAAGAAAGAAAGATTAGTTAGAAAGAAAGAAAGAACGAAAGATTAGTTAGAAAGAAAGAAAGAAAGATGGATTACTTAGAAAGAAATAAAGATTAGTTAGACAGAATGAAAGAAAGATTAGTTAGAAAGAAAGAAAGAAAATTAGTTAGAAAGAAAGAAAGAAAGAAAGAAAGAAAGAAAAGATGATCAGTTAGAAAGAAAGATTAGTTAGTTAGACAGAAAGATAGATCAGTAAGAAAAAAAGAAAGATTAGTTAGAAAGAAAGAAAGAAGGATTAGTTAGAAAGAAAGATAGATAGATAGATTAGTTAAAAAGAAAGAAAGATAGATAGATTAGTTAAAAAGAAAGATAGATTAGTTAAAAAGAAAGAAAGATAGATTAGTTAGAAAGAAAGAAAGACTAGTTAGAAAGAAAGAAAGATGGATTACTTAGAAAGAAAGAAAGATTAGTTAGAAAGAATGAAAGAAAGAAAGATTAGTTAGAAAGAAAGAAAGAAAATTAGTTAGAAAGTTAGAAAGAAAGAAAAAAAGAAAGAAAGAAAGAAAGAAAAGATGATCAGTTAGAAAGAAAGATTAGTTAGTTAGAAAGAAAGATAGATCAGTAAGAAAAAAAGAAAGATTAGTTAGAAAGAAAGAAAGGATTAGTTAGAAAGAAAGATAGATAGATTAGTTAAAAAGAAAGAAAGATAGATAGATAGATTAGATAGAAAGAAAGATAGATAGATTAGTTAAAAAGAAAGAAAGATAGATTAGTTAGAAAGAAAGAAAGAAAGATGGATTACTTAGAAAGAAAGAAAGATTAGTTAGAACGAAAGAAAGAAAGATTAGTTAGAAAGTAAGAAAGAAAGAAAGAAAGAAAGAAAGAAAGAAAGAAGAAAGATTAGTTAGAAAGAAAGAAGAAAGATTAGTTAGAAAGAAAGAAAGATTAGTTAGAAAGAAAGAAAGAAAGAAAGAAAAAAGAAGAAAGATTAGTTAGAAAGAAAGAAAGATAAGTTAGAAAGAAAGAAAGAAAGAAGAAAGATTAGTTAGAAAGAGAGAAAGAAAGAAAGAAAGAAAGAAAGAAAGAAAGAAAGAAGACAGATTAGTTAGAAAGAAAGAAAGAAAGATTAGTTAGAAAGTAAGAAAGAAAGAAAGAAAGAAAGAAAGAAAGAAAGAAAGAAAGAAAGAAAGAAGAAAGATTAGTTAGAAAGTAAGAAAGAAAGAAAGAAAGAAGATTAGTTAGAAAGAAAGAAAGAAAGATTAGTTAGAAAGAAAGAAAGAAAGAAAGAAAGATTAGTTAGAAAGAAAGAAAGAAAGAAAGATAGATTAGTTAGAAAGAAAGAAAGACTAGTTAGAAAGAAAGAAAGAAAGATGGATTACTTAGAAAGAAATAAAGATTTGTTAGACAGAATGAAAGAAAGAAAGATTAGTTAGAAAGAAAGAAAATTAGTTAGAAAGAAAGAAAGAAAGAAAGAAAGAAAAGATGATCAGTTAGAAAGAAAGATTAGTTAGTTAGAAAGAAAGACAGATCAGTAAGAAAAAAGAAAGATTAGTTAGAAAGAAAGAAAGAAGGATTAGTTAGAAAGAAAGATAGATAGATTAGTTAAAAAGAAAGAAAGATAGATTAGTTAGAAAGAAAGAAAGACTAGTTAGAAAGAAAGAAAGATTGATTACTTAGAAAGAAAGAAAGATTAGTTAGAAAGAATGAAAGAAAGAAAGATTAGTTAGAAAGAAAGAAAGAAAATTAGTTAGAAAGAAAGAAAGAAAGAAAGAAAGAAAAGATGATCAGTTAGAAAGAAAGATTAGTTAGTTAGAAAGAAAGATAGATCAGTAAGAAAAAAAGAAAGATTAGTAAGAAAGAAAGAAAGAAGGATTAGTTAGAAAGAAAGATAGATAGATTAGTTAAAACGAAAGAAAGATAGATAGATAGATTAGATAGAAAGAAAGATAGATAGATTAGTTAAAAAGAAAGAAAGATAGATTAGTTAGAAAGAAAGAAAGACTAGTTAGAAAGAAAGAAAGAAAGAAAGAAAGATGGATTACTTAGAAAGAAAGAAAGATTAGTTAGAAAGAAAGAAAGAAAGAAAGATTAGTTAGAAAGTAAGAAAGAAAGAAAGAAAGAAAGAAAGAAAGAAAGAAAGAAAGAAAGAAAGAAGAAAGATTAGTTAGAAAGAAAGAAAGAAAGAAAGAAAGATGGATTACTTAGAAAGAAAGAAAGATTAGTTAGAAAGAAAGAAAGAAAGAAAGATTAGTTAGAAAGTAAGAAAGAAAGAAAGAAAGAAAGAAAGAAAGAAGAAAGATTAGTTAGAAAGAAAGAAAGAAAGAAGATAGATTAGTTAGAAAGAAAGAAAGATTAGTTAGAAAGAAAGAAAGAAAGAAGAAAGATTAGTTAGAAAGAGAGAAAGAAAGAAAGAAAGAAAGAAAGAAGACAGATTAGTTAGAAAGAAAGAAAGAAAGATTAGTTAGAAAGTAAGAAAGAAAGAAAGAAAGAAAGAAAGAAAGAAAGAAGAAAGATTAGTTAGAAAGTAAGAAAGAAAGAAAGAAAGAAGATTAGTTAGAAAGAAAGAAAGAAAGAAAGAAAGAAAGAAAGAAAGAAAGATTAGTTAGAAAGAAAGAAAGAACGAAAGATTAGTTAGAAAGAAAGAAAGAAAGAAAGATGGATTACTTAGAAAGAAATAAAGATTAGTTAGACAGAATGAAAGAAAGATTAGTTAGAAAGAAAGAAAGAAAATTAGTTAGAAAGAAAGAAAGAAAGAAAGAAAGAAAGAAAGAAAAGATGATCAGTTAGAAAGAAAGATTAGTTAGTTAGAAAGAAAGATAGATCAGTAAGAAAAAAAGAAAGATTAGTTAGAAAGAAAGAAAGAAGGATTAGTTAGAAAGAAAGATAGATAGATAGATTAGTTAAAAAGAAAGAAAGATAGATAGATTAGTTAAAAAGAAAGATAGATTAGTTAAAAAGAAAGAAAGATAGATTAGTTAGAAAGAAAGAAAGACTAGTTAGAAAGAAAGAAAGATGGATTACTTAGAAAGAAAGAAAGATTAGTTAGAAAGAATGAAAGAAAGAAAGATTAGTTAGAAAGAAAGAAAGAAAATTAGTTAGAAAGTTAGAAAGAAAGAAAAAAAGAAAGAAAGAAAGAAAGAAAAGATGATCAGTTAGAAAGAAAGATTAGTTAGTTAGAAAGAAAGATAGATCAGTAAGAAAAAAAGAAAGATTAGTTAGAAAGAAAGAAAGGATTAGTTAGAAAGAAAGATAGATAGATTAGTTAAAAAGAAAGAAAGATAGATAGATAGATTAGATAGAAAGAAAGATAGATAGATTAGTTAAAAAGAAAGAAAGATAGATTAGTTAGAAAGAAAGAAAGAAAGATGGATTACTTAGAAAGAAAGAAAGATTAGTTAGAACGAAAGAAAGAAAGATTAGTTAGAAAGTAAGAAAGAAAGAAAGAAAGAAAGAAAGAAGAAAGATTAGTTAGAAAGAAAGAAGAAAGATTAGTTAGAAAGAAAGAAAGATTAGTTAGAAAGAAAGAAAGAAAGAAGAAAGATTAGTTAGAAAGAAAGAAAGATAAGTTAGAAAGAAAGAAAGAAAGAAGAAAGATTAGTTAGAAAGAGAGAAAGAAAGAAAGAAAGAAAGAAAGAAGACAGATTAGTTAGAAAGAAAGAAAGAAAGATTAGTTAGAAAGTAAGAAAGAAAGAAAGAAAGAAAGAAAGAAAGAAAGAAAGAAGAAAGATTAGTTAGAAAGTAAGAAAGAAAGAAAGAAAGAAGATTAGTTAGAAAGAAAGAAAGAAAGATTAGTTAGAAAGAAAGAAAGAAAGAAAGAAAGAAAGAAAGAAAGATTAGTTAGAAAGAAAGAAAGAAAGAAAGATAGATTAGTTAGAAAGAAAGAAAGACTAGTTAGAAAGAAAGAAAGAAAGATGGATTACTTAGAAAGAAATAAAGATTTGTTAGACAGAATGAAAGAAAGAAAGATTAGTTAGAAAGAAAGAAAATTAGTTAGAAAGAAAGAAAGAAAGAAAGAAAGAAAAGATGATCAGTTAGAAAGAAAGATTAGTTAGTTAGAAAGAAAGACAGATCAGTAAGAAAAAAAGAAAGATTAGTTAGAAAGAAAGAAAGAAGGATTAGTTAGAAAGAAAGATAGATAGATTAGTTAAAAAGAAAGAAAGATAGATTAGTTAGAAAGAAAGAAAGACTAGTTAGAAAGAAAGAAAGATTGATTACTTAGAAAGAAAGAAAGATTAGTTAGAAAGAATGAAAGAAAGAAAGATTAGTTAGAAAGAAAGAAAGAAAATTAGTTAGAAAGAAAGAAAGAAAGAAAGAAAGAAAAGATGATCAGTTAGAAAGAAAGATTAGTTAGTTAGAAAGAAAGATAGATCAGTAAGAAAAAAAGAAAGATTAGTAAGAAAGAAAGAAAGAAGGATTAGTTAGAAAGAAAGATAGATAGATTAGTTAAAACGAAAGAAAGATAGATAGATAGATTAGATAGAAAGAAAGATAGATAGATTAGTTAAAAAGAAAGAAAGATAGATTAGTTAGAAAGAAAGAAAGACTAGTTAGAAAGAAAGAAAGAAAGAAAGAAAGATGGATTACTTAGAAAGAAAGAAAGATTAGTTAGAAAGAAAGAAAGAAAGAAAGATTAGTTAGAAAGTAAGAAAGAAAGAAAGAAAGAAAGAAAGAAAGAAAGAAAGAAAGAAAGAAGAAAGATTAGTTAGAAAGAAAGAAAGAAAGAAGATAGATTAGTTAGAAAGAAAGAAAGATTAGTTAGAAAGAAAGAAAGAAAGAAGGAAAGAAAGAAAGAAAGATTAGTTAGAAAGAAAGAAAGATTAGTTAGAAAGAAAGAAAGAAAGAAGAAAGATTAGTTAGAAAGAGAGAAAGAAAGAAAGAAAGAAAGAAAGAAGACAGATTAGTTAGAAAGAAAGAAAGAAAGATTAGTTAGAAAGTAAGAAAGAAAGAAAGAAAGAAAGAAAGAAAGAAAGAAAGAAAGAAAGAAAGAAGAAAGATTAGTTAGAAAGAAAGAAAGAAAGAAGATAGATTAGTTAGAAAGAAAGAAAGATTAGTTAGAAAGAAAGAAAGAACGAAAGATTAGTTAGAAAGAAAGAAAGAAAGATGGATTACTTAGAAAGAAATAAAGATTAGTTAGACAGAATGAAAGAAAGATTAGTTAGAAAGAAAGAAAGAAAATTAGTTAGAAAGAAAGAAAGAAAGAAAGAAAGAAAGAAAGAAAGAAAAGATGATCAGTTAGAAAGAAAGATTAGTTAGTTAGAAAGAAAGATAGATCAGTAAGAAAAAAAGAAAGATTAGTTAGAAAGAAAGAAAGAAGGATTAGTTAGAAAGAAAGATAGATAGATAGATTAGTTAAAAAGAAAGAAAGATAGATAGATTAGTTAAAAAGAAAGATAGATTAGTTAAAAAGAAAGAAAGATAGATTAGTTAGAAAGAAAGAAAGACTAGTTAGAAAGAAAGAAAGATTAGTTAGAAAGAATGAAAGAAAGAAAGATTAGTTAGAAAGAAAGAAAGAAAATTAGTTAGAAAGTTAGAAAGAAAGAAAAAAAGAAAGAAAGAAAGAAAGAAAAGATGATCAGTTAGAAAGAAAGATTAGTTAGTTAGAAAGAAAGATAGATCAGTAAGAAAAAAAGAAAGATTAGTTAGAAAGAAAGAAAGGATTAGTTAGAAAGAAAGATAGATAGATTAGTTAAAAAGAAAGAAAGATAGATAGATAGATTAGATAGAAAGAAAGATAGATAGATTAGTTAAAAAGAAAGAAAGATAGATTAGTTAGAAAGAAAGAAAGAAAGATGGATTACTTAGAAAGAAAGAAAGATTAGTTAGAACGAAAGAAAGAAAGATTAGTTAGAAAGTAAGAAAGAAAGAAAGAAAGAAAGAAAGAAGAAAGATTAGTTAGAAAGAAAGAAGAAAGATTAGTTAGAAAGAAAGAAAGATTAGTTAGAAAGAAAGAAAGAAAGAAGAAAGATTAGTTAGAAAGAAAGAAAGATAAGTTAGAAAGAAAGAAAGAAAGAAGAAAGATTAGTTAGAAAGAGAGAAAGAAAGAAAGAAAGAAAGAAAGAAGACAGATTAGTTAGAAAGAAAGAAAGAAAGAAAGATTAGTTAGAAAGAAAGAAAGAAAGAAAGAAAGAAAGAAAGAAAGAAAGAAAGAAGAAAGATTAGTTAGAAAGTAAGAAAGAAAGAAAGAAAGAAGATTAGTTAGAAAGAAAGAAAGAAAGATTAGTTAGAAAGAAAGAAAGAAAGAAAGAAAGAAAGAAAGAAAGAAAGAAAGAAAGAAAGAAAGAAAGATTAGTTAGAAAGAAAGAAAGAAAGAAAGATAGATTAGTTAGAAAGAAAGAAAGACTAGTTAGAAAGAAAGAAAGAAAGATGGATTACTTAGAAAGAAATAAAGATTTGTTAGACAGAATGAAAGAAAGAAAGATTAGTTAGAAAGAAAGAAAATTAGTTAGAAAGAAAGAAAGAAAGAAAGAAAGAAAGAAAAGATGATCAGTTAGAAAGAAAGATTAGTTAGTTAGAAAGAAAGACAGATCAGTAAGAAAAAAAGAAAGATTAGTTAGAAAGAAAGAAAGAAGGATTAGTTAGAAAGAAAGATAGATAGATTAGTTAAAAAGAAAGAAAGATAGATTAGTTAGAAAGAAAGAAAGACTAGTTAGAAAGAAAGAAAGATTGATTACTTAGAAAGAAAGAAAGATTAGTTAGAAAGAATGAAAGAAAGAAAGATTAGTTAGAAAGAAAGAAAGAAAATTAGTTAGAAAGAAAGAAAGAAAGAAAGAAAGAAAAGATGATCAGTTAGAAAGAAAGATTAGTTAGTTAGAAAGAAAGATAGATCAGTAAGAAAAAAAGAAAGATTAGTAAGAAAGAAAGAAAGAAGGATTAGTTAGAAAGAAAGATAGATAGATTAGTTAAAACGAAAGAAAGATAGATAGATAGATTAGATAGAAAGAAAGATAGATAGATTAGTTAAAAAGAAAGAAAGATAGATTAGTTAGAAAGAAAGAAAGACTAGTTAGAAAGAAAGAAAGAAAGAAAGAAAGATGGATTACTTAGAAAGAAAGAAAGATTAGTTAGAAAGAAAGAAAGAAAGAAAGATTAGTTAGAAAGTAAGAAAGAAAGAAAGAAAGAAAGAAAGAAAGAAAGAAAGAAAGAAGAAAGATTAGTTAGAAAGAAAGAAAGAAAGAAGATAGATTAGTTAGAAAGAAAGAAAGATTAGTTAGAAAGAAAGAAAGAAAGAAGGAAAGAAAGAAAGAAAGATTAGTTAGAAAGAAAGAAAGATTAGTTAGAAAGAAAGAAAGAAAGAAGAAAGATTAGTTAGAAAGAGAGAAAGAAAGAAAGAAAGAAAGAAAGAAGACAGATTAGTTAGAAAGAAAGAAAGAAAGATTAGTTAGAAAGTAAGAAAGAAAGAAAGAAAGAAAGAAAGAAAGAAAGAAAGAAAGAAAGAAAGAAGAAAGATTAGTTAGAAAGAAAGAAAGAAAGAAGATAGATTAGTTAGAAAGAAAGAAAGATTAGTTAGAAAGAAAGAAAGAACGAAAGATTAGTTAGTAAGAAAGAAAGAAAGATGGATTACTTAGAAAGAAATAAAGATTAGTTAGACAGAATGAAAGAAAGATTAGTTAGAAAGAAAGAAAGAAAATTAGTTAGAAAGAAAGAAAGAAAGAAAGAAAGAAAGAAAAGATGATCAGTTAGAAAGAAAGATTAGTTAGTTAGAAAGAAAGATAGATCAGTAAGAAAAAAAGAAAGATTAGTTAGAAAGAAAGAAAGAAGGATTAGTTAGAAAGAAAGATAGATAGATAGATTAGTTAAAAAGAAAGAAAGATAGATAGATTAGTTAAAAAGAAAGATAGATTAGTTAAAAAGAAAGAAAGATAGATTAGTTAGAAAGAAAGAAAGACTAGTTAGAAAGAAAGAAAGATGGATTACTTAGAAAGAAAGAAAGATTAGTTAGAAAGAATGAAAGAAAGAAAGATTAGTTAGAAAGAAAGAAAGAAAATTAGTTAGAAAGTTAGAAAGAAAGAAAAAAAGAAAGAAAGAAAGAAAGAAAAGATGATCAGTTAGAAAGAAAGATTAGTTAGTTAGAAAGAAAGATAGATCAGTAAGAAAAAAAGAAAGATTAGTTAGAAAGAAAGAAAGGATTAGTTAGAAAGAAAGATAGATAGATTAGTTAAAAAGAAAGAAAGATAGATAGATAGATTAGATAGAAAGAAAGATAGATAGATTAGTTAAAAAGAAAGAAAGATAGATTAGTTAGAAAGAAAGAAAGAAAGATGGATTACTTAGAAAGAAAGAAAGATTAGTTAGAACGAAAGAAAGAAAGATTAGTTAGAAAGTAAGAAAGAAAGAAAGAAAGAAAGAAAGAAAGAAAGAAAGAAGAAAGATTAGTTAGAAAGAAAGAAGAAAGATTAGTTAGAAAGAAAGAAAGATTAGTTAGAAAGAAAGAAAGAAAGAAAGAAAGAAAGAAAGAAGAAAGATTAGTTAGAAAGAAAGAAAGAAAGATTAGTTAGAAAGAAAGAAAGAAAGAAAGAAAGAAAGAAAGAAGAAAGATTAGTTAGAAAGAAAGAAAGATAAGTTAGAAAGAAAGAAAGAAAGAAGAAAGATTAGTTAGAAAGAGAGAAAGAAAGAAAGAAAGAAAGAAAGAAAGAAGACAGATTAGTTAGAAAGAAAGAAAGAAAGATTAGTTAGAAAGTAAGAAAGAAAGAAAGAAAGAAAGAAAGAAAGAAAGAAAGAAAGAAAGAAAGAAGAAAGATTAGTTAGAAAGTAAAAAAGAAAGAAAGAAAGAAGATTAGTTAGAAAGAAAGAAAGAAAGATTAGTTAGAAAGAAAGAAAGAAAGAAAGAAAGAAAGAAAGAAAGAAAGATTAGCTAGAAAGAAAGAAAGAAAGAAAGATAGATTAGTTAGAAAGAAAGAAAGACTAGTTAGAAAGAAAGAAAGAAAGATGGATTACTTAGAAAGAAATAAAGATTTGTTAGACAGAATGAAAGAAAGATTAGTTAGAAAGAAAGAAAATTAGTTAGAAAGAAAGAAAGAAAGAAAGAAAGAAAAGATGATCAGTTAGAAAGAAAGATTAGTTAGTTAGAAAGAAAGACAGATCAGTAAGAAAAAAAGAAAGATTAGTTAGAAAGAAAGAAAGAAGGATTAGTTAGAAAGAAAGATAGATAGATTAGTTAAAAAGAAAGAAAGATAGATTAGTTAGAAAGAAAGAAAGACTAGTTAGAAAGAAAGATGGATTACTTAGAAAGAAAGAAAGATTAGTTAGAAAGAATGAAAGAAAGAAAGATTAGTTAGAAAGAAAGAAAGAAAATTAGTTAGAAAGAAAGAAAGAAAGAAAGAAAGAAAAGATGATCAGTTAGAAAGAAAGATTAGTTAGTTAGAAAGAAAGATAGATCAGTAAGAAAAAAAGAAAGATTAGTAAGAAAGAAAGAAAGAAGGATTAGTTAGAAAGAAAGATAGATAGATTAGTTAAAACGAAAGAAAGATAGATAGATAGATTAGATAGAAAGAAAGATAGATAGATTAGTTAAAAAGAAAGAAAGATAGATTAGTTAGAAAGAAAGAAAGACTAGTTAGAAAGAAAGAAAGAAAGAAAGAAAGATGGATTACTTAGAAAGAAAGAAAGATTAGTTAGAAAGAAAGAAAGAAAGAAAGATTAGTTAGAAAGTAAGAAAGAAAGAAAGAAAGAAAGAAAGAAAGAAAGAAAGAAAGAAAGAAGAAAGATTAGTTAGAAAGAAAGAAAGAAAGAAGATAGATTAGTTAGAAAGAAAGAAAGATTAGTTAGAAAGAAAGAAAGAAAGAAGGAAAGAAAGAAAGAAAGATTAGTTAGAAAGAAAGAAAGATTAGTTAGAAAGAAAGAAAGAAAGAAGAAAGATTAGTTAGAAAGAGAGAAAGAAAGAAAGAAAGAAAGAAGACAGATTAGTTAGAAAGAAAGAAAGAAAGAAAGATTAGTTAGAAAGTAAGAAAGAAAGAAAGAAAGAAAGAAAGAAAGTAAGAAAGAAAGAAAGAAAGAAAGAAAGAAGAAAGATTAGTTAGAAAGTAAGAAAGAAAGAAAGAAAGAAGATTAGTTAGAAAGAAAGAAAGAAAGAAAGAAAGAAAGAAAGAAAGATTAGTTAGAAAGAAAGAAAATTAGTTAGAAAGAAAGAAAGAAAGAAAGAAAGAAAGAAAGAAAGAAAAGATAATCAGTTAGAAAGAAAGATTAGTTAGTTAGACAGAAAGATAGATCAGTAAGAAAAAAAGAAAGATTAGTTAGAAAGAAAGAAAGAAGGATTAGTTAGAAAGAAAGATAGATAGATAGATTAGTTAAAAAGAAAGAAAGATAGATAGATTAGTTAAAAAGAAAGATAGATTAGTTAAAAAGAAAGAAAGATAGATTAGTTAGAAAGAAAGAAAGACTAGTTAGAAAGAAAGAAAGATGGATTACTTAGAAAGAAAGAAAGATTAGTTAGAAAGAATGAAAGAAAGAAAGATTAGTTAGAAAGAAAGAAAGAAAATTAGTTAGAAAGTTAGAAAGAAAGAAAAAAAGAAAGAAAGAAAGAAAGAAAAGATGATCAGTTAGAAAGAAAGATTAGTTAGTTAGAAAGAAAGATAGATCAGTAAGAAAAAAAGAAAGATTAGTTAGAAAGAAAGAAAGGATTAGTTAGAAAGAAAGATAGATAGATTAGTTAAAAAGAAAGAAAGATAGATAGATAGATTAGATAGAAAGAAAGATAGATAGATTAGTTAAAAAGAAAGAAAGATAGATTAGTTAGAAAGAAAGAAAGAAAGATGGATTACTTAGAAAGAAAGAAAGATTAGTTAGAACGAAAGAAAGAAAGATTAGTTAGAAAGTAAGAAAGAAAGAAAGAAAGAAAGAAAGAAGAAAGATTAGTTAGAAAGAAAGAAGAAAGATTAGTTAGAAAGAAAGAAAGATTAGTTAGAAAGAAAGAAAGAAAGAAGAAAGATTAGTTAGAAAGAAAGAAAGATAAGTTAGAAAGAAAGAAAGAAAGAAGAAAGATTAGTTAGAAAGAGAGAAAGAAAGAAAGAAAGAAAGAAAGAAAGAAAGAAGACAGATTAGTTAGAAAGAAAGAAAGAAAGATTAGTTAGAAAGTAAGAAAGAAAGAAAGAAAGAAAGAAAGAAAGAAAGAAAGAAAGAAGAAAGATTAGTTAGAAAGTAAGAAAGAAAGAAAGAAAGAAGATTAGTTAGAAAGAAAGAAAGAAAGATTAGTTAGAAAGAAAGAAAGAAAGAAAGAAAGAAAGAAAGAAAGAAAGAAAGAAAGAAAGAAAGAAAGAAAGATTAGTTAGAAAGAAAGAAAGAAAGAAAGAAAGATAGATTAGTTAGAAAGAAAGAAAGACTAGTTAGAAAGAAAGAAAGAAAGATGGATTACTTAGAAAGAAATAAAGATTTGTTAGACAGAATGAAAGAAAGAAAGATTAGTTAGAAAGAAAGAAAATTAGTTAGAAAGAAAGAAAGAAAGAAAGAAAGAAAAGATGATCAGTTAGAAAGAAAGATTAGTTAGTTAGAAAGAAAGACAGATCAGTAAGAAAAAAAGAAAGATTAGTTAGAAAGAAAGAAAGAAGGATTAGTTAGAAAGAAAGATAGATAGATTAGTTAAAAAGAAAGAAAGATAGATTAGTTAGAAAGAAAGAAAGACTAGTTAGAAAGAAAGAAAGATTGATTACTTAGAAAGAAAGAAAGATTAGTTAGAAAGAATGAAAGAAAGAAAGATTAGTTAGAAAGAAAGAAAGAAAATTAGTTAGAAAGAAAGAAAGAAAGAAAGAAAGAAAAGATGATCAGTTAGAAAGAAAGATTAGTTAGTTAGAAAGAAAGATAGATCAGTAAGAAAAAAAGAAAGATTAGTAAGAAAGAAAGAAAGAAGGATTAGTTAGAAAGAAAGATAGATAGATTAGTTAAAACGAAAGAAAGATAGATAGATAGATTAGATAGAAAGAAAGATAGATAGATTAGTTAAAAAGAAAGAAAGATAGATTAGTTAGAAAGAAAGAAAGACTAGTTAGAAAGAAAGATGGATTACTTAGAAAGAAAGAAAGATTAGTTAGAAAGAATGAAAGAAAGAAAGATTAGTTAGAAAGAAAGAAAGAAAATTAGTTAGAAAGAAAGAAAGAAAGAAAGAAAGAAAAGATGATCAGTTAGAAAGAAAGATTAGTTAGTTAGAAAGAAAGATAGATCAGTAAGAAAAAAAGAAAGATTAGTAAGAAAGAAAGAAAGAAGGATTAGTTAGAAAGAAAGATAGATAGATTAGTTAAAACGAAAGAAAGATAGATAGATAGATTAGATAGAAAGAAAGATAGATAGATTAGTTAAAAAGAAAGAAAGATAGATTAGTTAGAAAGAAAGAAAGACTAGTTAGAAAGAAAGAAAGAAAGAAAGAAAGATGGATTACTTAGAAAGAAAGAAAGATTAGTTAGAAAGAAAGAAAGAAAGAAAGATTAGTTAGAAAGTAAGAAAGAAAGAAAGAAAGAAAGAAAGAAAGAAAGAAAGAAGAAAGATTAGTTAGAAAGAAAGAAAGAAAGAAGATAGATTAGTTAGAAAGAAAGAAAGATTAGTTAGAAAGAAAGAAAGAAAGAAGGAAAGAAAGAAAGAAAGATTAGTTAGAAAGAAAGAAAGATTAGTTAGAAAGAAAGAAAGAAAGAAGAAAGATTAGTTAGAAAGAGAGAAAGAAAGAAAGAAAGAAAGAAGACAGATTAGTTAGAAAGAAAGAAAGAAAGAAAGATTAGTTAGAAAGTAAGAAAGAAAGAAAGAAAGAAAGAAAGAAAGTAAGAAAGAAAGAAAGAAAGAAAGAAAGAAGAAAGATTAGTTAGAAAGTAAGAAAGAAAGAAAGAAAGAAGATTAGTTAGAAAGAAAGAAAGAAAGAAAGAAAGAAAGAAAGAAAGAAAGAAAGATTAGTTAGAAAGAAAGAAAATTAGTTAGAAAGAAAGAAAGAAAGAAAGAAAGAAAGAAAGAAAAGATAATCAGTTAGAAAGAAAGATTAGTTAGTTAGACAGAAAGATAGATCAGTAAGAAAAAAAGAAAGATTAGTTAGAAAGAAAGAAAGAAGGATTAGTTAGAAAGAAAGATAGATAGATAGATTAGTTAAAAAGAAAGAAAGATAGATAGATTAGTTAAAAAGAAAGATAGATTAGTTAAAAAGAAAGAAAGATAGATTAGTTAGAAAGAAAGAAAGACTAGTTAGAAAGAAAGAAAGATGGATTACTTAGAAAGAAAGAAAGATTAGTTAGAAAGAATGAAAGAAAGAAAGATTAGTTAGAAAGAAAGAAAGAAAATTAGTTAGAAAGTTAGAAAGAAAGAAAAAAAGAAAGAAAGAAAGAAAGAAAAGATGATCAGTTAGAAAGAAAGATTAGTTAGTTAGAAAGAAAGATAGATCAGTAAGAAAAAAAGAAAGATTAGTTAGAAAGAAAGAAAGGATTAGTTAGAAAGAAAGATAGATAGATTAGTTAAAAAGAAAGAAAGATAGATAGATAGATTAGATAGAAAGAAAGATAGATAGATTAGTTAAAAAGAAAGAAAGATAGATTAGTTAGAAAGAAAGAAAGAAAGATGGATTACTTAGAAAGAAAGAAAGATTAGTTAGAACGAAAGAAAGAAAGATTAGTTAGAAAGTAAGAAAGAAAGAAAGAAAGAAAGAAAGAAGAAAGATTAGTTAGAAAGAAAGAAGAAAGATTAGTTAGAAAGAAAGAAAGATTAGTTAGAAAGAAAGAAAGAAAGAAGAAAGATTAGTTAGAAAGAAAGAAAGATAAGTTAGAAAGAAAGAAAGAAAGAAGAAAGATTAGTTAGAAAGAGAGAAAGAAAGAAAGAAAGAAAGAAAGAAAGAAGACAGATTAGTTAGAAAGAAAGAAAGAAAGATTAGTTAGAAAGTAAGAAAGAAAGAAAGAAAGAAAGAAAGAAAGAAGAAAGATTAGTTAGAAAGTAAGAAAGAAAGAAAGAAAGAAGATTAGTTAGAAAGAAAGAAAGAAAGATTAGTTAGAAAGAAAGAAAGAAAGAAAGAAAGAAAGAAAGAAAGAAAGAAAGAAAGAAAGATTAGTTAGAAAGAAAGAAAGAAAGAAAGAAAGATAGATTAGTTAGAAAGAAAGAAAGACTAGTTAGAAAGAAAGAAAGAAAGATGGATTACTTAGAAAGAAATAAAGATTTGTTAGACAGAATGAAAGAAAGAAAGATTAGTTAGAAAGAAAGAAAATTAGTTAGAAAGAAAGAAAGAAAGAAAGAAAGAAAAGATGATCAGTTAGAAAGAAAGATTAGTTAGTTAGAAAGAAAGACAGATCAGTAAGAAAAAAAGAAAGATTAGTTAGAAAGAAAGAAAGAAGGATTAGTTAGAAAGAAAGATAGATAGATTAGTTAAAAAGAAAGAAAGATAGATTAGTTAGAAAGAAAGAAAGACTAGTTAGAAAGAAAGAAAGATTGATTACTTAGAAAGAAAGAAAGATTAGTTAGAAAGAATGAAAGAAAGAAAGATTAGTTAGAAAGAAAGAAAGAAAATTAGTTAGAAAGAAAGAAAGAAAGAAAGAAAGAAAAGATGATCAGTTAGAAAGAAAGATTAGTTAGTTAGAAAGAAAGATAGATCAGTAAGAAAAAAAGAAAGATTAGTAAGAAAGAAAGAAAGAAGGATTAGTTAGAAAGAAAGATAGATAGATTAGTTAAAACGAAAGAAAGATAGATAGATAGATTAGATAGAAAGAAAGATAGATAGATTAGTTAAAAAGAAAGAAAGATAGATTAGTTAGAAAGAAAGAAAGACTAGTTAGAAAGAAAGAAAGAAAGAAAGAAAGATGGATTACTTAGAAAGAAAGAAAGATTAGTTAGAAAGAAAGAAAGAAAGAAAGATTAGTTAGAAAGTAAGAAAGAAAGAAAGAAAGAAAGAAAGAAAGAAAGAAGAAAGATTAGTTAGAAAGAAAGAAAGAAAGAAGATAGATTAGTTAGAAAGAAAGAAAGATTAGTTAGAAAGAAAGAAAGAAAGAAGGAAAGAAAGAAAGAAAGATTAGTTAGAAAGAAAGAAAGATTAGTTAGAAAGAAAGAAAGAAAGAAGAAAGATTAGTTAGAAAGAGAGAAAGAAAGAAAGAAAGAAAGAAAGAAGACAGATTAGTTAGAAAGAAAGAAAGAAAGATTAGTTAGAAAGTAAGAAAGAAAGAAAGAAAGAAAGAAAGAAAGAAAGAAAGAAAGAAAGAAAGAAAGAAAGAAAGAAGAAAGATTAGTTAGAAAGAAAGAAAGAAAGAAGATAGATTAGTTAGAAAGAAAGAAAGATTAGTTAGAAAGAAAGAAAGAACGAAAGATTAGTTAGAAAGAAAGAAAGAAAGATGGATTACTTAGAAAGAAATAAAGATTAGTTAGACAGAATGAAAGAAAGATTAGTTAGAAAGAAAGAAAGAAAATTAGTTAGAAAGAAAGAAAGAAAGAAAGAAAGAAAGAAAAGATGATCAGTTAGAAAGAAAGATTAGTTAGTTAGAAAGAAAGATAGATCAGTAAGAAAAAAAGAAAGATTAGTTAGAAAGAAAGAAAGAAGGATTAGTTAGAAAGAAAGATAGATAGATAGATTAGTTAAAAAGAAAGAAAGATAGATAGATTAGTTAAAAAGAAAGATAGATTAGTTAAAAAGAAAGAAAGATAGATTAGTTAGAAAGAAAGAAAGACTAGTTAGAAAGAAAGAAAGATGGATTACTTAGAAAGAAAGAAAGATTAGTTAGAAAGAATGAAAGAAAGAAAGATTAGTTAGAAAGAAAGAAAGAAAATTAGTTAGAAAGTTAGAAAGAAAGAAAAAAAGAAAGAAAGAAAGAAAGAAAAGATGATCAGTTAGAAAGAAAGATTAGTTAGTTAGAAAGAAAGATAGATCAGTAAGAAAAAAAGAAAGATTAGTTAGAAAGAAAGAAAGGATTAGTTAGAAAGAAAGATAGATAGATTAGTTAAAAAGAAAGAAAGATAGATAGATAGATTAGATAGAAAGAAAGATAGATAGATTAGTTAAAAAGAAAGAAAGATAGATTAGTTAGAAAGTAAGAAAGAAAGAAAGAAAGAAAGAAAGAAAGAAAGAAAGAAAGAAAGAAAGAAAGAAGAAAGATTAGTTAGAAAGAAAGAAGAAAGATTAGTTAGAAAGAAAGAAAGATTAGTTAGAAAGAAAGAAAGAAAGAAAGAAAGAAAGAAGAAAGATTAGTTAGAAAGAAAGAAAGATAAGTTAGAAAGAAAGAAAGAAAGAAGAAAGATTAGTTAGAAAGAGAGAAAGAAAGAAAGAAAGAAAGAAAGAAAGAAAGAAAGAAGACAGATTAGTTAGAAAGAAAGAAAGAAAGATTAGTTAGAAAGTAAGAAAGAAAGAAAGAAAGAAAGAAAGAAAGAAAGAAAGAAAGAAAGAAAGAAAGAAAGAAAGAAAGAAGAAAGATTAGTTAGAAAGTAAAAAAGAAAGAAAGAAAGAAGATTAGTTAGAAAGAAAGAAAGAAAGATTAGTTAGAAAGAAAGAAAGAAAGAAAGAAAGAAAGAAAGAAAGATTAGCTAGAAAGAAAGAAAGAAAGAAAGATAGATTAGTTAGAAAGAAAGAAAGACTAGTTAGAAAGAAAGAAAGAAAGATGGATTACTTAGAAAGAAATAAAGATTTGTTAGACAGAATGAAAGAAAGATTAGTTAGAAAGAAAGAAAATTAGTTAGAAAGAAAGAAAGAAAGAAAGAAAGAAAAGATGATCAGTTAGAAAGAAAGATTAGTTAGTTAGAAAGAAAGACAGATCAGTAAGAAAAAAAGAAAGATTAGTTAGAAAGAAAGAAAGAAGGATTAGTTAGAAAGAAAGATAGATAGATTAGTTAAAAAGAAAGAAAGATAGATTAGTTAGAAAGAAAGAAAGACTAGTTAGAAAGAAAGATGGATTACTTAGAAAGAAAGAAAGATTAGTTAGAAAGAATGAAAGAAAGAAAGATTAGTTAGAAAGAAAGAAAGAAAGAAAGAAAGAAAGAAAGAAAGAAAGAAAGAAAGAAAGAAAGAAAAGATGATCAGTTAGAAAGAAAGATTAGTTAGTTAGAAAGAAAGATAGATCAGTAAGAAAAAAAGAAAGATTAGTAAGAAAGAAAGAAAGAAGGATTAGTTAGAAAGAAAGATAGATAGATTAGTTAAAACGAAAGAAAGATAGATAGATAGATTAGATAGAAAGAAAGATAGATAGATTAGTTAAAAAGAAAGAAAGATAGATTAGTTAGAAAGAAAGAAAGACTAGTTAGAAAGAAAGAAAGAAAGAAAGAAAGATGGATTACTTAGAAAGAAAGAAAGATTAGTTAGAAAGAAAGAAAGAAAGAAAGATTAGTTAGAAAGTAAGAAAGAAAGAAAGAAAGAAAGAAAGAAAGAAAGAAAGAAAGAAGAAAGATTAGTTAGAAAGAAAGAAAGAAAGAAGATAGATTAGTTAGAAAGAAAGAAAGATTAGTTAGAAAGAAAGAAAGAAAGAAGGAAAGAAAGAAAGAAAGATTAGTTAGAAAGAAAGAAAGATTAGTTAGAAAGAAAGAAAGAAAGAAGAAAGATTAGTTAGAAAGAGAGAAAGAAAGAAAGAAAGAAAGAAGACAGATTAGTTAGAAAGAAAGAAAGAAAGATTAGTTAGAAAGTAAGAAAGAAAGAAAGAAAGAAAGAAAGAAAGAAAGAAGAAAGATTAGTTAGAAAGAAAGAAAGAAAGAAGATAGATTAGTTAGAAAGAAAGAAAGATTAGTTAGAAAGAAAGAAAGAACGAAAGATTAGTTAGAAAGTAAGAAAGAAAGAAAGAAAGAAAGAAAGAAAGAAAGAAAGAAAGAAAGAAAGAAAGAAAGAAGAAAGATTAGTTAGAAAGAAAGAAAGAAAGAAGATAGATTAGTTAGAAAGAAAGAAAGATTAGTTAGAAAGAAAGAAAGAAAGAAGGAAAGAAAGAAAGAAAGATTAGTTAGAAAGAAAGAAAGATTAGTTAGAAAGAAAGAAAGAAAGAAGAAAGATTAGTTAGAAAGAGAGAAAGAAAGAAAGAAAGAAAGAAGACAGATTAGTTAGAAAGAAAGAAAGAAAGAAAGATTAGTTAGAAAGTAAGAAAGAAAGAAAGAAAGAAAGAAAGAAAGTAAGAAAGAAAGAAAGAAAGAAAGAAAGAAGAAAGATTAGTTAGAAAGTAAGAAAGAAAGAAAGAAAGAAGATTAGTTAGAAAGAAAGAAAGAAAGAAAGAAAGAAAGAAAGAAAGATTAGTTAGAAAGAAAGAAAATTAGTTAGAAAGAAAGAAAGAAAGAAAGAAAGAAAGAAAGAAAGAAAAGATAATCAGTTAGAAAGAAAGATTAGTTAGTTAGACAGAAAGATAGATCAGTAAGAAAAAAAGAAAGATTAGTTAGAAAGAAAGAAAGAAGGATTAGTTAGAAAGAAAGATAGATAGATAGATTAGTTAAAAAGAAAGAAAGATAGATAGATTAGTTAAAAAGAAAGATAGATTAGTTAAAAAGAAAGAAAGATAGATTAGTTAGAAAGAAAGAAAGACTAGTTAGAAAGAAAGAAAGATGGATTACTTAGAAAGAAAGAAAGATTAGTTAGAAAGAATGAAAGAAAGAAAGATTAGTTAGAAAGAAAGAAAGAAAATTAGTTAGAAAGTTAGAAAGAAAGAAAAAAAGAAAGAAAGAAAGAAAGAAAAGATGATCAGTTAGAAAGAAAGATTAGTTAGTTAGAAAGAAAGATAGATCAGTAAGAAAAAAAGAAAGATTAGTTAGAAAGAAAGAAAGGATTAGTTAGAAAGAAAGATAGATAGATTAGTTAAAAAGAAAGAAAGATAGATAGATAGATTAGATAGAAAGAAAGATAGATAGATTAGTTAAAAAGAAAGAAAGATAGATTAGTTAGAAAGAAAGAAAGAAAGATGGATTACTTAGAAAGAAAGAAAGATTAGTTAGAACGAAAGAAAGAAAGATTAGTTAGAAAGTAAGAAAGAAAGAAAGAAAGAAAGAAAGAAGAAAGATTAGTTAGAAAGAAAGAAGAAAGATTAGTTAGAAAGAAAGAAAGATTAGTTAGAAAGAAAGAAAGAAAGAAGAAAGATTAGTTAGAAAGAAAGAAAGATAAGTTAGAAAGAAAGAAAGAAAGAAGAAAGATTAGTTAGAAAGAGAGAAAGAAAGAAAGAAAGAAAGAAAGAAAGAAAGAAGACAGATTAGTTAGAAAGAAAGAAAGAAAGATTAGTTAGAAAGTAAGAAAGAAAGAAAGAAAGAAAGAAAGAAAGAAAGAAAGAAAGAAAGAAAGAAGAAAGATTAGTTAGAAAGTAAGAAAGAAAGAAAGAAAGAAGATTAGTTAGAAAGAAAGAAAGAAAGATTAGTTAGAAAGAAAGAAAGAAAGAAAGAAAGAAAGAAAGAAAGAAAGAAAGAAAGAAAGATTAGTTAGAAAGAAAGAAAGAAAGAAAGAAAGATAGATTAGTTAGAAAGAAAGAAAGACTAGTTAGAAAGAAAGAAAGAAAGATGGATTACTTAGAAAGAAATAAAGATTTGTTAGACAGAATGAAAGAAAGAAAGATTAGTTAGAAAGAAAGAAAATTAGTTAGAAAGAAAGAAAGAAAGAAAGAAAGAAAAGATGATCAGTTAGAAAGAAAGATTAGTTAGTTAGAAAGAAAGACAGATCAGTAAGAAAAAAAGAAAGATTAGTTAGAAAGAAAGAAAGAAGGATTAGTTAGAAAGAAAGATAGATAGATTAGTTAAAAAGAAAGAAAGATAGATTAGTTAGAAAGAAAGAAAGACTAGTTAGAAAGAAAGAAAGATTGATTACTTAGAAAGAAAGAAAGATTAGTTAGAAAGAATGAAAGAAAGAAAGATTAGTTAGAAAGAAAGAAAGAAAATTAGTTAGAAAGAAAGAAAGAAAGAAAGAAAGAAAAGATGATCAGTTAGAAAGAAAGATTAGTTAGTTAGAAAGAAAGATAGATCAGTAAGAAAAAAAGAAAGATTAGTAAGAAAGAAAGAAAGAAGGATTAGTTAGAAAGAAAGATAGATAGATTAGTTAAAACGAAAGAAAGATAGATAGATAGATTAGATAGAAAGAAAGATAGATAGATTAGTTAAAAAGAAAGAAAGATAGATTAGTTAGAAAGAAAGAAAGACTAGTTAGAAAGAAAGATGGATTACTTAGAAAGAAAGAAAGATTAGTTAGAAAGAATGAAAGAAAGAAAGATTAGTTTGAAAGAAAGAAAGAAAATTAGTTAGAAAGAAAGAAAGAAAGAAAGAAAGAAAAGATGATCAGTTAGAAAGAAAGATTAGTTAGTTAGAAAGAAAGATAGATCAGTAAGAAAAAAAGAAAGATTAGTAAGAAAGAAAGAAAGAAGGATTAGTTAGAAAGAAAGATAGATAGATTAGTTAAAACGAAAGAAAGATAGATAGATAGATTAGATAGAAAGAAAGATAGATAGATTAGTTAAAAAGAAAGAAAGATAGATTAGTTAGAAAGAAAGAAAGACTAGTTAGAAAGAAAGAAAGAAAGAAAGAAAGATGGATTACTTAGAAAGAAAGAAAGATTAGTTAGAAAGAAAGAAAGAAAGAAAGATTAGTTAGAAAGTAAGAAAGAAAGAAAGAAAGAAAGAAAGAAAGAAAGAAAGAAAGAAGAAAGATTAGTTAGAAAGAAAGAAAGAAAGAAGATAGATTAGTTAGAAAGAAAGAAAGATTAGTTAGAAAGAAAGAAAGAAAGAAGGAAAGAAAGAAAGAAAGATTAGTTAGAAAGAAAGAAAGATTAGTTAGAAAGAAAGAAAGAAAGAAGAAAGATTAGTTAGAAAGAGAGAAAGAAAGAAAGAAAGAAAGAAGACAGATTAGTTAGAAAGAAAGAAAGAAAGAAAGATTAGTTAGAAAGTAAGAAAGAAAGAAAGAAAGAAAGAAAGAAAGTAAGAAAGAAAGAAAGAAAGAAAGAAAGAAGAAAGATTAGTTAGAAAGTAAGAAAGAAAGAAAGAAAGAAGATTAGTTAGAAAGAAAGAAAGAAAGAAAGAAAGAAAGAAAGAAAGAAAGAAAGATTAGTTAGAAAGAAAGAAAATTAGTTAGAAAGAAAGAAAGAAAGAAAGAAAGAAAGAAAGAAAAGATAATCAGTTAGAAAGAAAGATTAGTTAGTTAGACAGAAAGATAGATCAGTAAGAAAAAAAGAAAGATTAGTTAGAAAGAAAGAAAGAAGGATTAGTTAGAAAGAAAGATAGATAGATAGATTAGTTAAAAAGAAAGAAAGATAGATAGATTAGTTAAAAAGAAAGATAGATTAGTTAAAAAGAAAGAAAGATAGATTAGTTAGAAAGAAAGAAAGACTAGTTAGAAAGAAAGAAAGATGGATTACTTAGAAAGAAAGAAAGATTAGTTAGAAAGAATGAAAGAAAGAAAGATTAGTTAGAAAGAAAGAAAGAAAATTAGTTAGAAAGTTAGAAAGAAAGAAAAAAAGAAAGAAAGAAAGAAAGAAAAGATGATCAGTTAGAAAGAAAGATTAGTTAGTTAGAAAGAAAGATAGATCAGTAAGAAAAAAAGAAAGATTAGTTAGAAAGAAAGAAAGGATTAGTTAGAAAGAAAGATAGATAGATTAGTTAAAAAGAAAGAAAGATAGATAGATAGATTAGATAGAAAGAAAGATAGATAGATTAGTTAAAAAGAAAGAAAGATAGATTAGTTAGAAAGAAAGAAAGAAAGATGGATTACTTAGAAAGAAAGAAAGATTAGTTAGAACGAAAGAAAGAAAGATTAGTTAGAAAGTAAGAAAGAAAGAAAGAAAGAAAGAAAGAAGAAAGATTAGTTAGAAAGAAAGAAGAAAGATTAGTTAGAAAGAAAGAAAGATTAGTTAGAAAGAAAGAAAGAAAGAAGAAAGATTAGTTAGAAAGAAAGAAAGATAAGTTAGAAAGAAAGAAAGAAAGAAGAAAGATTAGTTAGAAAGAGAGAAAGAAAGAAAGAAAGAAAGAAAGAAAGAAGACAGATTAGTTAGAAAGAAAGAAAGAAAGATTAGTTAGAAAGTAAGAAAGAAAGAAAGAAAGAAAGAAAGAAAGAAGAAAGATTAGTTAGAAAGTAAGAAAGAAAGAAAGAAAGAAGATTAGTTAGAAAGAAAGAAAGAAAGATTAGTTAGAAAGAAAGAAAGAAAGAAAGAAAGAAAGAAAGAAAGAAAGAAAGAAAGAAAGAAAGAAAGATTAGTTAGAAAGAAAGAAAGAAAGAAAGAAAGATAGATTAGTTAGAAAGAAAGAAAGACTAGTTAGAAAGAAAGAAAGAAAGATGGATTACTTAGAAAGAAATAAAGATTTGTTAGACAGAATGAAAGAAAGAAAGATTAGTTAGAAAGAAAGAAAATTAGTTAGAAAGAAAGAAAGAAAGAAAGAAAGAAAAGATGATCAGTTAGAAAGAAAGATTAGTTAGTTAGAAAGAAAGACAGATCAGTAAGAAAAAAAGAAAGATTAGTTAGAAAGAAAGAAAGAAGGATTAGTTAGAAAGAAAGATAGATAGATTAGTTAAAAAGAAAGAAAGATAGATTAGTTAGAAAGAAAGAAAGACTAGTTAGAAAGAAAGAAAGATTGATTACTTAGAAAGAAAGAAAGATTAGTTAGAAAGAATGAAAGAAAGAAAGATTAGTTAGAAAGAAAGAAAGAAAATTAGTTAGAAAGAAAGAAAGAAAGAAAGAAAGAAAGAAAAGATGATCAGTTAGAAAGAAAGATTAGTTAGTTAGAAAGAAAGATAGATCAGTAAGAAAAAAAGAAAGATTAGTAAGAAAGAAAGAAAGAAGGATTAGTTAGAAAGAAAGATAGATAGATTAGTTAAAACGAAAGAAAGATAGATAGATAGATTAGATAGAAAGAAAGATAGATAGATTAGTTAAAAAGAAAGAAAGATAGATTAGTTAGAAAGAAAGAAAGACTAGTTAGAAAGAAAGAAAGAAAGAAAGAAAGATGGATTACTTAGAAAGAAAGAAAGATTAGTTAGAAAGAAAGAAAGAAAGAAAGATTAGTTAGAAAGTAAGAAAGAAAGAAAGAAAGAAAGAAAGAAAGAAAGAAAGAAGAAAGATTAGTTAGAAAGAAAGAAAGAAAGAAGATAGATTAGTTAGAAAGAAAGAAAGATTAGTTAGAAAGAAAGAAAGAAAGAAGGAAAGAAAGAAAGAAAGATTAGTTAGAAAGAAAGAAAGATTAGTTAGAAAGAAAGAAAGAAAGAAGAAAGATTAGTTAGAAAGAGAGAAAGAAAGAAAGAAAGAAAGAAAGAAGACAGATTAGTTAGAAAGAAAGAAAGAAAGATTAGTTAGAAAGTAAGAAAGAAAGAAAGAAAGAAAGAAAGAAAGAAAGAAAGAAAGAAAGAAAGAAAGAAGAAAGATTAGTTAGAAAGAAAGAAAGAAAGAAGATAGATTAGTTAGAAAGAAAGAAAGATTAGTTAGAAAGAAAGAAAGAACGAAAGATTAGTTAGAAAGAAAGAAAGAAAGATGGATTACTTAGAAAGAAATAAAGATTAGTTAGACAGAATGAAAGAAAGATTAGTTAGAAAGAAAGAAAGAAAATTAGTTAGAAAGAAAGAAAGAAAGAAAGAAAGAAAGAAAAGATGATCAGTTAGAAAGAAAGATTAGTTAGTTAGAAAGAAAGATAGATCAGTAAGAAAAAAAGAAAGATTAGTTAGAAAGAAAGAAAGAAGGATTAGTTAGAAAGAAAGATAGATAGATAGATTAGTTAAAAAGAAAGAAAGATAGATAGATTAGTTAAAAAGAAAGATAGATTAGTTAAAAAGAAAGAAAGATAGATTAGTTAGAAAGAAAGAAAGACTAGTTAGAAAGAAAGAAAGATGGATTACTTAGAAAGAAAGAAAGATTAGTTAGAAAGAATGAAAGAAAGAAAGATTAGTTAGAAAGAAAGAAAGAAAATTAGTTAGAAAGTTAGAAAGAAAGAAAAAAAGAAAGAAAGAAAGAAAGAAAAGATGATCAGTTAGAAAGAAAGATTAGTTAGTTAGAAAGAAAGATAGATCAGTAAGAAAAAAAGAAAGATTAGTTAGAAAGAAAGAAAGGATTAGTTAGAAAGAAAGATAGATAGATTAGTTAAAAAGAAAGAAAGATAGATAGATAGATTAGATAGAAAGAAAGATAGATAGATTAGTTAAAAAGAAAGAAAGATAGATTAGTTAGAAAGTAAGAAAGAAAGAAAGAAAGAAAGAAAGAAAGAAAGAAAGAAAGAAAGAAAGAAAGAAGAAAGATTAGTTAGAAAGAAAGAAGAAAGATTAGTTAGAAAGAAAGAAAGATTAGTTAGAAAGAAAGAAAGAAAGAAAGAAAGAAAGAAGAAAGATTAGTTAGAAAGAAAGAAAGATAAGTTAGAAAGAAAGAAAGAAAGAAGAAAGATTAGTTAGAAAGAGAGAAAGAAAGAAAGAAAGAAAGAAAGAAAGAAAGAAAGAAGACAGATTAGTTAGAAAGAAAGAAAGAAAGATTAGTTAGAAAGTAAGAAAGAAAGAAAGAAAGAAAGAAAGAAAGAAAGAAAGAAAGAAAGAAAGAAAGAAGAAAGATTAGTTAGAAAGTAAAAAAGAAAGAAAGAAAGAAGATTAGTTAGAAAGAAAGAAAGAAAGATTAGTTAGAAAGAAAGAAAGAAAGAAAGAAAGAAAGAAAGAAAGATTAGCTAGAAAGAAAGAAAGAAAGAAAGATAGATTAGTTAGAAAGAAAGAAAGACTAGTTAGAAAGAAAGAAAGAAAGATGGATTACTTAGAAAGAAATAAAGATTTGTTAGACAGAATGAAAGAAAGATTAGTTAGAAAGAAAGAAAATTAGTTAGAAAGAAAGAAAGAAAGAAAGAAAGAAAAGATGATCAGTTAGAAAGAAAGATTAGTTAGTTAGAAAGAAAGACAGATCAGTAAGAAAAAAAGAAAGATTAGTTAGAAAGAAAGAAAGAAGGATTAGTTAGAAAGAAAGATAGATAGATTAGTTAAAAAGAAAGAAAGATAGATTAGTTAGAAAGAAAGAAAGACTAGTTAGAAAGAAAGATGGATTACTTAGAAAGAAAGAAAGATTAGTTAGAAAGAATGAAAGAAAGAAAGATTAGTTAGAAAGAAAGAAAGAAAGAAAGAAAGAAAGAAAGAAAGAAAGAAAGAAAAGATGATCAGTTAGAAAGAAAGATTAGTTAGTTAGAAAGAAAGATAGATCAGTAAGAAAAAAAGAAAGATTAGTAAGAAAGAAAGAAAGAAGGATTAGTTAGAAAGAAAGATAGATAGATTAGTTAAAACGAAAGAAAGATAGATAGATAGATTAGATAGAAAGAAAGATAGATAGATTAGTTAAAAAGAAAGAAAGATAGATTAGTTAGAAAGAAAGAAAGACTAGTTAGAAAGAAAGAAAGAAAGAAAGAAAGATGGATTACTTAGAAAGAAAGAAAGATTAGTTAGAAAGAAAGAAAGAAAGAAAGATTAGTTAGAAAGTAAGAAAGAAAGAAAGAAAGAAAGAAAGAAAGAAAGAAAGAAGAAAGATTAGTTAGAAAGAAAGAAAGAAAGAAGATAGATTAGTTAGAAAGAAAGAAAGATTAGTTAGAAAGAAAGAAAGAAAGAAGGAAAGAAAGAAAGAAAGATTAGTTAGAAAGAAAGAAAGATTAGTTAGAAAGAAAGAAAGAAAGAAGAAAGATTAGTTAGAAAGAGAGAAAGAAAGAAAGAAAGAAAGAAGACAGATTAGTTAGAAAGAAAGAAAGAAAGATTAGTTAGAAAGTAAGAAAGAAAGAAAGAAAGAAAGAAAGAAAGAAAGAAGAAAGATTAGTTAGAAAGAAAGAAAGAAAGAAGATAGATTAGTTAGAAAGAAAGAAAGATTAGTTAGAAAGAAAGAAAGAACGAAAGATTAGTTAGAAAGAAAGAAAGAAAGATGGATTACTTAGAAAGAAATAAAGATTAGTTAGACAGAATGAAAGAAAGATTAGTTAGAAAGAAAGAAAGAAAATTAGTTAGAAAGAAAGAAAGAAAGAAAGAAAGAAAGAAAAGATGATCAGTTAGAAAGAAAGATTAGTTAGTTAGAAAGAAAGATAGATCAGTAAGAAAAAAAGAAAGATTAGTTAGAAAGAAAGAAAGAAGGATTAGTTAGAAAGAAAGATAGATAGATAGATTAGTTAAAAAGAAAGAAAGATAGATAGATTAGTTAAAAAGAAAGATAGATTAGTTAAAAAGAAAGAAAGATAGATTAGTTAGAAAGAAAGAAAGACTAGTTAGAAAGAAAGAAAGATGGATTACTTAGAAAGAAAGAAAGATTAGTTAGAAAGAATGAAAGAAAGAAAGAAAGATTAGTTAGAAAGAAAGAAAGAAATTAGTTAGAAAGTTAGAAAGAAAGAAAAAAAGAAAGAAAGAAAGAAAGAAAAGATGATCAGTTAGAAAGAAAGATTAGTTAGTTAGAAAGAAAGATAGATCAGTAAGAAAAAAAGAAAGATTAGTTAGAAAGAAAGAAAGGATTAGTTAGAAAGAAAGATAGATAGATTAGTTAAAAAGAAAGAAAGATAGATAGATAGATTAGATAGAAAGAAAGATAGATAGATTAGTTAAAAAGAAAGAAAGATAGATTAGTTAGAAAGAAAGAAAGAAAGATGGATTACTTAGAAAGAAAGAAAGATTAGTTAGAACGAAAGAAAGAAAGATTAGTTAGAAAGTAAGAAAGAAAGAAAGAAAGAAAGAAAGAAAGAAAGAAGAAAGATTAGTTAGAAAGAAAGAAGAAAGATTAGTTAGAAAGAAAGAAAGATTAGTTAGAAAGAAAGAAAGAAAGAAAGAAAGAAGAAAGATTAGTTAGAAAGAAAGAAAGATAAGTTAGAAAGAAAGAAAGAAAGAAGAAAGATTAGTTAGAAAGAGAGAAAGAAAGAAAGAAAGAAAGAAAGAAAGAAAGAAAGAAGACAGATTAGTTAGAAAGAAAGAAAGAAAGATTAGTTAGAAAGTAAGAAAGAAAGAAAGAAAGAAAGAAAGAAAGAAAGAAAGAAAGAAAGAAAGAAAGAAAGAAAGAAAGAAAGAAGAAAGATTAGTTAGAAAGTAAGAAAGAAAGAAAGAAAGAAGATTAGTTAGAAAGAAAGAAAGAAAGAAAGAAAGAAAGAAAGAAAGAAAGAAAGAAAGAAAGATTAGTTAGAAAGAAAGAAAGAACGAAAGATTAGTTAGAAAGAAAGAAAGAAAGATGGATTACTTAGAAAGAAATAAAGATTAGTTAGACAGAATGAAAGAAAGATTAGTTAGAAAGAAAGAAAGAAAATTAGTTAGAAAGAAAGAAAGAAAGAAAGAAAGAAAGAAAGAAAAGATGATCAGTTAGAAAGAAAGATTAGTTAGTTAGAAAGAAAGATAGATCAGTAAGAAAAAAAGAAAGATTAGTTAGAAAGAAAGAAAGAAGGATTAGTTAGAAAGAAAGATAGATAGATAGATTAGTTAAAAAGAAAGAAAGATAGATAGATTAGTTAAAAAGAAAGATAGATTAGTTAAAAAGAAAGAAAGATAGATTAGTTAGAAAGAAAGAAAGACTAGTTAGAAAGAAAGAAAGAAAGAAAGAAAGATGGATTACTTAGAAAGAAAGAAAGATTAGTTAGGAAGAAAGAAAGAAAGATTAGTTAGAAAGAAAGAAAAAAAGAAAGAAAGAAAGAAAGAAAAGATGATCAGTTAGAAAGAAAGATTAGTTAGTTAGAAAGAAAGATAGATCAGTAAGAAAAAAAGAAAGATTAGTTAGAAAGAAAGAAAGGATTAGTTAGAAAGAAAGATAGATAGATTAGTTAAAAAGAAAGAAAGATAGATAGATAGATTAGATAGAAAGAAAGATAGATAGATTAGTTAAAAAGAAAGAAAGATAGATTAGTTAGAAAGAAAGAAAGAAAGATGGATTACTTAGAAAGAAAGAAAGATTAGTTAGAACGAAAGAAAGAAAGATTAGTTAGAAAGTAAGAAAGAAAGAAAGAAAGAAAGAAAGAAAGAAGAAAGATTAGTTAGAAAGAAAGAAGAAAGATTAGTTAGAAAGAAAGAAAGATTAGTTAGAAAGAAAGAAAGAAAGAAAGAAGAAAGATTAGTTAGAAAGAAAGAAAGATAAGTTAGAAAGAAAGAAAGAAAGAAGAAAGATTAGTTAGAAAGAGAGAAAGAAAGAAAGAAAGAAAGAAAGAAAGAAAGAAAGAAAGAAAGAAGACAGATTAGTTAGAAAGAAAGAAAGAAAGATTAGTTAGAAAGTAAGAAAGAAAGAAAGAAAGAAAGAAAGAAAGAAAGAAAGAAAGAAAGAAAGAAGAAAGATTAGTTAGAAAGTAAGAAAGAAAGAAAGAAAGAAGATTAGTTAGAAAGAAAGAAAGAAAGATTAGTTAGAAAGAAAGAAAGAAAGAAAGAAAGAAAGAAAGATTAGTTAGAAAGAAAGAAAGAAAGAAAGATAGATTAGTTAGAAAGAAAGAAAGACTAGTTAGAAAGAAAGAAAGAAAGATGGATTACTTAGAAAGAAATAAAGATTTGTTAGACAGAATGAAAGAAAGAAAGATTAGTTAGAAAGAAAGAAAATTAGTTAGAAAGAAAGAAAGAAAGAAAGAAAGAAAAGATGATCAGTTAGAAAGAAAGATTAGTTAGTTAGAAAGAAAGACAGATCAGTAAGAAAAAAAGAAAGATTAGTTAGAAAGAAAGAAAGAAGGATTAGTTAGAAAGAAAGATAGATAGATTAGTTAAAAAGAAAGAAAGATAGATTAGTTAGAAAGAAAGAAAGACTAGTTAGAAAGAAAGATGGATTACTTAGAAAGAAAGAAAGATTAGTTAGAAAGAATGAAAGAAAGAAAGATTAGTTAGAAAGAAAGAAAGAAAATTAGTTAGAAAGAAAGAAAGAAAGAAAGAAAGAAAAGATGATCAGTTAGAAAGAAAGATTAGTTAGTTAGAAAGAAAGATAGATCAGTAAGAAAAAAAGAAAGATTAGTAAGAAAGAAAGAAAGAAGGATTAGTTAGAAAGAAAGATAGATAGATTAGTTAAAACGAAAGAAAGATAGATAGATAGATTAGATAGAAAGAAAGATAGATAGATTAGTTAAAAAGAAAGAAAGATAGATTAGTTAGAAAGAAAGAAAGACTAGTTAGAAAGAAAGAAAGAAAGAAAGAAAGATGGATTACTTAGAAAGAAAGAAAGATTAGTTAGAAAGAAAGAAAGAAAGAAAGATTAGTTAGAAAGTAAGAAAGAAAGAAAGAAAGAAAGAAAGAAAGAAAGAAAGAAAGAAAGAAAGAAAGAAGAAAGATTAGTTAGAAAGAAAGAAAGAAAGAAGATAGATTAGTTAGAAAGAAAGAAAGATTAGTTAGAAAGAAAGAAAGAAAGAAGGAAAGAAAGAAAGAAAGATTAGTTAGAAAGAAAGAAAGATTAGTTAGAAAGAAAGAAAGAAAGAAGAAAGATTAGTTAGAAAGAGAGAAAGAAAGAAAGAAAGAAGACAGATTAGTTAGAAAGAAAGAAAGAAAGAAAGATTAGTTAGAAAGTAAGAAAGAAAGAAAGAAAGAAAGAAAGAAAGAAAGAAAGAAGAAAGATTAGTTAGAAAGTAAGAAAGAAAGAAAGAAAGAAGATTAGTTAGAAAGAAAGAAAGAAAGAAAGAAAGAAAGAAAGATTAGTTAGAAAGAAAGAAAGAACGAAAGATTAGTTAGAAAGAAAGAAAGAAAGATGGATTACTTAGAAAGAAATAAAGATTAGTTAGACAGAATGAAAGAAAGATTAGTTAGAAAGAAAGAAAGAAAATTAGTTAGAAAGAAAGAAAGAAAGAAAGAAAGAAAGAAAGAAAGAAAAGATGATCAGTTAGAAAGAAAGATTAGTTAGTTAGAAAGAAAGATAGATCAGTAAGAAAAAAAGAAAGATTAGTTAGAAAGAAAGAAAGAAGGATTAGTTAGAAAGAAAGATAGATAGATAGATTAGTTAAAAAGAAAGAAAGATAGATAGATTAGTTAAAAAGAAAGATAGATTAGTTAAAAAGAAAGAAAGATAGATTAGTTAGAAAGAAAGAAAGACTAGTTAGAAAGAAAGAAAGATGGATTACTTAGAAAGAAAGAAAGATTAGTTAGAAAGAAAGAAAGAAAGAAAGAAAGAACGAAAAGATGATCAGTTAGAAAGAAAGATTAGTTAGTTAGAAAGAAAGAAAGAAAAATTAGTTAGAAAGAAAGAAAGAAAGAAAGAAATATTAGTTAGTAAGAAAGAAAGATTAGTTACAAAAGAAAGAAAGATTAGTTAGAAAGAAAGAAAGATTAGTTAGTTAGAAAGATAGATCAGTAAGAAAGAAAGAAAGAAAGAAAGAATGATTAGTTAGAAAGAAAGAAGGATTAGTTAGAAAGAAAGAAGGATAGATAGATTAGTTAAAAAGAAAGAAAGATTAGTTAGAAAGAAAGAAAAAGAAAGATTAGTTAGAAAGAAAGAAAAGATTAATTAGAAAGAAATAAAGAAAGATTAGTTAGAAAGACAGAAAGAAAGATAAGATAGAAAGAAAGATAGATCAATAAGAAAGAAAGAAAGAGATTAGTTGGAAAGAAAGAAAGAAAAAGAAAGAAAGATTAGGCAAAAAGAAAGAATGATTAATTATAAAGAAAGAAAGAAAGATAATTAGAAAGAAAGAAAGAAAGATTAGTTAGAAAAAAGAAAGATAATATAGAAAGAAAGATAGATCAGTAAGAAAGAAAGAAGGATGGATTAGTTAGAAAGAAAGATAGATAGATTAGTTAAAAAGAAAGAAAGATAGATTAGTTAGAAAGAAAGAAAGACTAGTTAGAAAGAAAGAAAGATGGATTACTTAGAAAGAAAGAAAAATTAGTTAGAAAGAAAGAAAGAAAGAAAGAAAGAAAGAAAGAAAGAAAGACAGAAAGAAAGAAAGAAAAGATGATCAGTTAGAAAGAAAGATTAGTTAGTTAGAAAGAAGGAAAGAAAAATTAGTTAGAAAGAAAGAAAGAAAGAAAGAAGAAAGATTAGTTAGAAAGAAAGAAAGAAAGAAAGAAAGAAAGAGAGAAAGAAAGAAAGATTAGTTAGAAAGAAAGAAAGAAAGAAAGAAAGAAAGAAGAAAGATTAGTTAGAAAGAAAGAAAGAAAGAAAGAAAGAAGAAAGATTAGTTAGAAAGAAAGAAAGATTAGTTAGAAAGAAGAAAGATTAGTTAGAAAGAAAGAAAGATTAGTTAGAAAGAAAGAAAGAAAGAAAGAAAGAAAGAAGAAAGATTAGTTAGAAAGATTAGTTAGAAAGAAAGAAAGAAGAAAGATTAGTTAGAAAGAGAGAAAGAAAGAAAGAAAGAAAGAAGAAAGATTAGTTAGAAAGAAAGAAAGAAAGATTAGTTAGAAAGTAACAAAAGAAAGAAAGAAAGAAAGAAAGAAAGAAAGAAGAAAGATTAGTTAGAAAGTAAGAAAGAAAGAAAGAAAGAAGATTAGTTAGAAAGAGAGAAAGAAAGAAAGAAAGAAAGAAAGAAAGAAAGAAAGAAAGAAAGAAAGAAAGAAAGAAAGATTAGTTAGAAAGAAAGAAAGAAAGAAAGATTAGTTAGAAAGAAAGAAAGAAAGAAAGAAAGAAAGAAAGAAAGAAAGAAAGAAAAAAGAAAGAAATATTAGGAAGAAAGAAAGATTATTTAGAAAGAAAGAAAGAAAGAAAGAAAGAAAGAAAGAAGATTAGTTAGAAAGAAATAAAGAAAGAAAGAAAGAAAGAAAGAAGAAAGATTAGTTAGAAAGAAAGAAAGAAAGAAAGAAAGAAAGAAAGAAAGAAAGAAAGAAAGAAGAAAGAGAGAAGAAAGAAAGAAAGAAAGAAAGAAAGAAAGAAAGAAAGAAAGAAAGAAAGAAAGAAGGAAGAAAGAGAGAAGAAAGATTAGTTAGAAAGAACGAAAGAAAGAAAGAAAGAAAGATTAGTTAGAAAGAAAGAAAGAAAGAAAGAAAGAAGGATTAGTTAGAAAGAAAGATAGATAGATAGATTAGTTAAAAAGAAAGATAGATAGATAGATTAGTTAAAAAGAAAGAAAGATAGATTAGTTAAAAAGAAAGAAAGATAGATAGATTAGTTAGAAAGAAAGATATATAGATTAGTTAAAAAGAAAGAAAGATAGATTAGCTAGAAAGAAAAAAAGAAAGACTAGTTAGACAGAAAGAAAGAAAGATGGATTACTTAGAAAGAAAGAAAGATTAGTTAGAAAGAATGAAAGAAAGAAAGATTAGTTAGAAAGAAAGAAAGAAAATTAGTTAGAAAGAAAGAAAGAAAAGATCATCAGTTAGAAAGAAAGATTAGTTAGTTAGAAAGAAAGATAGATCAGTAAGAAAGAAAGATTAGTTAGAAAGAAAGAAAGAAAGAAGATAGATTAGTTAGAAAGAAAGAAAGATTAGTTAGAAAGAAAGAAAGAAAGAAGGAAAGAAAGAAAGAAAGATTAGTTAGAAAGAAAGAAAGATTAGTTAGAAAGAAAGAAAGAAAGAAGAAAGATTAGTTAGAAAGAGAGAAAGAAAGAAAGAAAGAAAGAAGACAGATTAGTTAGAAAGAAAGAAAGAAAGATTAGTTAGAAAGTAAGAAAGAAAGAAAGAAAGAAAGAAAGAAAGAAAGAAAGAAAGAAAGAAAGAAAGAAAGAAAGAAGAAAGATTAGTTAGAAAGTAAGAAAGAAAGAAAGAAAGAAGATTAATTAGAAAGAAAGAAAGAAAGAAAGAAAGAAAGAAAGAAAGAAAGAAAGAAAGATTAGTTAGAAAGAAAGAAAGAATGAAAGAATAGTTAGAAAGAAAGAAAGAAAGATGGATTACTTAGAAAGAAATAAAGATTAGTTAGACAGAATGAAAGAAAGATTAGTTAGAAAGAAAGAAAGAAAATTAGTTAGAAAGAAAGAAAGAAAGAAAGAAAGAAAGAAAGAAAGAAAGAAAGAAAGAAAAGATGATCAGTTAGAAAGAAAGATTAGTTAGTTAGAAAGAAAGATAGATCAGTAAGAAAAAAAGAAAGATTAGTTAGAAAGAAAGAAAGAAGGATTAGTTAGAAAGAAAGATAGATAGATAGATTAGTTAAAAAGAAAGAAAGATAGATAGATTAGTTAAAAAGAAAGATAGATTAGTTAAAAAGAAAGAAAGATAGATTAGTTAGAAAGAAAGAAAGACTAGTTAGAAAGAAAGAAAGATGGATTACTTAGAAAGAAAGAAAGATTAGTTAGAAAGAATGAAAGAAAGATTAGTTAGAAAGAAAGAAAGAAAATTAGTTAGAAAGTTAGAAAGAAAGAAAAAAAGAAAGAAAGAAAGAAAGAAAAGATGATCAGTTAGAAAGAAAGATTAGTTAGTTAGAAAGAAAGATAGATCAGTAAGAAAAAAAGAAAGATTAGTTAGAAAGAAAGAAAGGATTAGTTAGAAAGAAAGATAGATAGATTAGTTAAAAAGAAAGAAAGATAGATAGATAGATTAGATAGAAAGAAAGATAGATAGATTAGTTAAAAAGAAAGAAAGATAGATTAGTTAGAAAGAAAGAAAGAAAGATGGATTACTTAGAAAGAAAGAAAGATTAGTTAGAACGAAAGAAAGAAAGATTAGTTAGAAAGTAAGAAAGAAAGAAAGAAAGAAAGAAAGAAAGAAAGAAAGAAAGAAGAAAGATTAGTTAGAAAGAAAGAAGAAAGATTAGTTAGAAAGAAAGAAAGATTAGTTAGAAAGAAAGAAAGAAAGAAAGAAGAAAGATTAGTTAGAAAGAAAGAAAGATAAGTTAGAAAGAAAGAAAGAAAGAAGAAAGATTAGTTAGAAAGAGAGAAAGAAAGAAAGAAAGAAAGAAAGAAAGAAAGAAAGAAAGAAAGAAAGAAAGAAAGAAAGAAGACAGATTAGTTAGAAAGAAAGAAAGAAAGATTAGTTAGAAAGTAAGAAAGAAAGAAAGAAAGAAAGAAAGAAGATTAGTTAGAAAGAAAGAAAGAAAGATTAGTTAGAAAGAAAGAAAGAAAGAAAGATTAGTTAGAAAGAAAGAAAGAAAGAAAGAAAGATAGATTAGTTAGAAAGAAAGAAAGACTAGTTAGAAAGAAAGAAAGATTGATTACTTAGAAAGAAAGAAAGATTAGTTAGAAAGAATGAAAGAAAGAAAGATTAGTTAGAAAGAAAGAAAGAAAATTAGTTAGAAAGAAAGAAAGAAAGAAAGAAAGAAAAGATGATCAGTTAGAAAGAAAGATTAGTTAGTTAGAAAGAAAGATAGATCAGTAAGAAAAAAAGAAAGATTAGTAAGAAAGAAAGAAAGAAGGATTACTTAGAAAGAAAGATAGATAGATTAGTTAAAACGAAAGAAAGATAGATAGATAGATTAGATAGAAAGAAAGATAGATAGATTAGTTAAAAAGAAAGAAAGATAGATTAGTTAGAAAGAAAGAAAGACTAGTTAGAAAGAAAGAAAGAAAGAAAGAAAGAAAGAAAGATGGATTACTTAGAAAGAAAGAAAGATTAGTTAGAAAGAAAGAAAGAAAGATTAGTTAGAAAGTAAGAAAGAAAGAAAGAAAGAAAGAAAGAAAGAAAGAAGAAACATTAGTTAGAAAGAAAGAAAGAAGATAGATTAGTTAGAAAGAAAGAAAGATTAGTTAGAAAGAAAGAAAGAAAGAAGGAAAGAAAGAAAGAAAGATTAGTTAGAAAGAAAGAAAGATTAGTTAGAAAGAAAGAAAGAAAGAAGAAAGATTAGTTAGAAAGAGAGAAAGAAAGAAAGAAAGAAGACAGATTAGTTAGAAAGAAAGAAAGAAAGAAAGATTAGTTAGAAAGAAAGAAAGAAAGAAAGAAAGAAAGAAAGAAAGAAAGAAAGAAAGAAAGAAGAAAGATTAGTTAGAAAGTAAGAAAGAAAGAAAGAAAGAAGATTAGTTAGAAAGAAAGAAAGAAAGAAAGAAAGAAAGAAAGAGAGAAAGAAAGATTAGTTAGAAAGAAAGAAAGAACGAAAGATTAGTTAGAAAGAAAGAAAGAAAGATGGATTACTTAGAAAGAAATAAAGATTAGTTAGACAGAATGAAAGAAAGATTAGTTAGAAAGAAAGAAAGAAAATTAGTTAGAAAGAAAGAAAGAAAGAAAGAAAGAAAAGATGATCAGTTAGAAAGAAAGATTAGTTAGTTAGAAAGAAAGATAGATCAGTAAGAAAAAAAGAAAGATTAGTTAGAAAGAAAGAAAGAAGGATTAGTTAGAAAGAAAGATAGATAGATAGATTAGTTAAAAAGAAAGAAAGATAGATAGATTAGTTAAAAAGAAAGATAGATTAGTTAAAAAGAAAGAAAGATAGATTAGTTAGAAAGAAAGAAAGACTAGTTAGAAAGAAAGAAAGATGGATTACTTAGAAAGAAAGAAAGATTAGTTAGAAAGAAAGAAAGAAAGAAAGAAAGAACGAAAAGATGATCAGTTAGAAAGAAAGATTAGTTAGTTAGAAAGAAAGAAAGAAAAATTAGTTAGAAAGAAAGAAAGAAAGAAATATTAGTTAGTAAGAAAGAAAGATTAGTTACAAAAGAAAGAAAGATTAGTTAGAAAGAAAGAAAGATTAGTTAGTTAGAAAGATAGATCAGTAAGAAAGAAAGAAAGAAAGAAAGAATGATTAGTTAGAAAGAAAGAAGGATTAGTTAGAAAGAAAGAAGGATAGATAGATTAGTTAAAAAGAAAGAAAGATTAGTTAGAAAGAAAGAAAAAGAAAGATTAGTTAGAAAGAAAGAAAAGATTAATTAGAAAGAAATAAAGAAAGATTAGTTAGAAAGACAGAAAGAAAGATAAGATAGAAAGAAAGATAGATCAGTAAGAAAGAAAGAAAGAGATTAGTTGGAAAGAAAGAAAGAAAAAGAAAGAAAGATTAGGCAAAAAGAAAGAATGATTAATTATAAAGAAAGAAAGAAAGATAATTAGAAAGAAAGAAAGAAAGATTAGTTAGAAAAAAGAAAGATAATATAGAAAGAAAGATAGATCAGTAAGAAAGAAAGAAGGATGGATTAGTTAGAAAGAAAGATAGATAGATTAGTTAAAAAGAAAGAAAGATAGATTAGTTAGAAAGAAAGAAAGACTAGTTAGAAAGAAAGAAAGATGGATTACTTAGAAAGAAAGAAAAATTAGTTAGAAAGAAAGAAAGAAAGAAAGAAAGAAAGAAAGAAAGACAGAAAGAAAGAAAGAAAAGATGATCAGTTAGAAAGAAAGATTAGTTAGTTAGAAAGAAGGAAAGAAAAATTAGTTAGAAAGAAAGAAAGAAAGAAGAAAGATTAGTTAGAAAGAAAGAAAGAAAGAAAGAGAGAAAGAAAGAAAGATTAGTTAGAAAGAAAGAAAGAAAGAAAGAAAGAAAGAAAGAAATAAAGAAAGAAGAAAGATTAGTTAGAAAGAAAGAAAGAAAGAAAGAAAGAAAGAAAGAAAGAAGAAAGATTAGTTAGAAAGAAAGAAAGATTAGTTAGAAAGAAGAAAGATTAGTTAGAAAGAAAGAAAGATTAGTTAGAAAGAAAGAAAGAAAGAAAGAAAGAAAGAAAGAAAGAAGAAAGATTAGTTAGAAAGATTAGTTAGAAAGAAAGAAAGAAGAAAGATTAGTTAGAAAGAGAGAAAGAAAGAAAGAAAGAAAGAAAGAAGAAAGATTAGTTAGAAAGAAAGAAAGAAAGATTAGTTAGAAAGTAACAAAAGAAAGAAAGAAAGAAAGAAAGAAAGAAAGAAAGAAAGAAGAAAGATTAGTTAGAAAGTAAGAAAGAAAGAAAGAAAGAAGATTAGTTAGAAAGAGAGAAAGAAAGAAAGAAAGAAAGAAAGAAAGAAAGAAAGAAAGAAAGATTAGTTAGAAATAAAGAAAGAAAGAAAGAAAGAAAGAAAGAAAGAAAGAAAGAAAGAAAGAAAGAAAGAAAAAAGAAAGAAATATTAGGAAGAAAGAAAGATTATTTAGAAAGAAAGAAAGAAAGAAAGAAAGAAAGAAAGAAGATTAGTTAGAAAGAAATAAAGAAAGAAAGAAAGAAAGAAGAAAGATTAGTTAGAAAGAAAGAAAGAAAGAAAGAAAGAAAGAAAGAAAGAAAGAAGAAAGAGAGAAGAAAGAAAGAAAGAAAGAAAGAAAGAAAGAAAGAAGAAAGAGAGAAGAAAGATTAGTTAGAAAGAACGAAAGAAAGAAAGAAAGAAAGATTAGTTAGAAAGAAAGAAAGAAAGAAAGAAAGAAAGAAGGATTAGTTAGAAAGAAAGATAGATAGATAGATTAGTTAAAAAGAAAGATAGATAGATAGATTAGTTAAAAAGAAAGAAAGATAGATTAGTTAAAAAGAAAGAAAGATAGATAGATTAGTTAGAAAGAAAGATATATAGATTAGTTAAAAAGAAAGAAAGATAGATTAGTTAGAAAGAAAAAAAGAAAGACTAGTTAGCAAGAAAGAAAGAAAGATGGATTACTTAGAAAGAAAGAAAGATTAGTTAGAATGAATGAAAGAAAGAAAGATTAGTTAGAAAGAAAGAAAGAAAATTAGTTAGAAAGAAAGAAAGAAAAGATCATCAGTTAGAAAGAAAGATTAGTTAGTTAGAAAGAAAGATAGATCAGTAAGAAAGAAAGATTAGTTAGAAAGAAAGAAAGATTAGTTAGAAAGAAAGAAAGATTAGTTACAAAAGAAAGAAAGATTAGTTAGAAAGAAAGAAAGATTAGGTAGAAAGAAAGAAAGATTAGTTAGAAAGATAGATCAGTAAGAAAGAAAGAAAGAAAGAAAGATTAGTAGAAAGAAATATTAGTTAGAAAGAAAGAAAGATAGATAGATTAGTTAAAAAGAAAAGATAGATAGATTAGTTAAAAAGAAAGATATATAGATTAGTTAGAAAGAAAGATAGATAGATAGATTAGTTAGAAAGATAAATAAATTAGTTAGAAAGAAAGATCGATAGATAGATAGATTAGTTAGATAGATAGATAGATAGATAGATAGATATTACAACATTGAATGGTAATTTAATTGAGTCTAGGGCTTCAGGGAGTTTAGATTTGAGTTTTTATGTTGTGCACTACTGGGCCACCGTAGCCTTGGCTCATTTTGAACATGCTGCAATGAAAGTCTATTGGAATTTTATGATGTTTAATATTAATTTTTAAGAAATCTGTAAGTCTGTAATCTATATCAGTTAGAAAAGATATAGCACACCGAGTCAGAACAGTTTGAGTGTCTCTGCCGAGTTTGGAGTATGTGGAGTTAAAGCTCTAGGAGGAGTTAGAGTTGTAAATTTGAGTAAGAAGAATAATAATAATAACTAGAAAAAAGTTTGATGAGACAAACTTTAAGTTGGCTTGAAAAAGCCAGACCAGAGAGTTTGAAGAAGTTTAAAGTAGTTTGAAGTCGGATAGATGGATTAGTTAGAAAAGAAAAGAAAGATTAGTTAGATAGACAGAAAGATTGGTTTCACTAAAAGAAAGATTAGTTAGAAAGAAAGAAAGATTAGTTAGAAAGAGAGAAAGAAAGAAAGCTTAGTTTAAAAAGAGATAAAGAAAAAAAGATTAGTTAGAAAGAAAGAAAAAAAGATTAGTTAGAAAGAAAGAAAGAAGAAATATTAGTTAGAAAGAAAGAAAGAAAGAAAGAAAGAAGAAATATTAGTTAGAAAGAAAGAAAGAAGAAATATTAGTTAAAAAGAAAGAAAGAAAGATTAGTAAGAAAGAAAGAAAGAAAGAAAGAAGAAAGATTAGTTAGAAAGAAAGAAAGAAGAAAGATTAGTTAGAAAGAAAGAAAGAAAGAAAGAAAGAAGAAATATTAGTTAAAAAAAAAAAGAAAGAAAGAAAGAAAGAAAGAAGAAAGAAAGAAAGAAAGAAAGAAAGAAAGAAAAAAAAAGAAGAAATATTAGTTAGAAAGAAAGAAAGAAAGAAAGAAAGAAAGAAAGAAAGAAATAAGAAATATTAGTTAGAAAGAAAGAAAGAAAGAAAGAAAGAAAGAAAGAAAAGAAGATAGATTAGTTAGAAAAAAGAAAGAAAGAAAGAAAGAAAGAAAGATTAGTTAGAAAGAAAGAAAGAAGAAAGATTAGTTAGAAAGAAAGAAAGAAAGAAAGAAAGATTAGTTAGAAAGAAAGAGAGAAGAAAGATTAGTTAGAAAGAAAGAAAGAAAGAAAGAAAGAAAGAAAGAAAGAAAGAAAGAAAGAAAGAAAGATTAGTTAGAAAGAAAGAAAGAAAGAAAGAAAGAAAGAAAGAAAGAAAGAAAGATAGATTAGTTAGAAAGAAAAAAAGATAGATTAGTTAGAAAGAAATAAAGAGATTAGTTAGAAAGAAAGAAAGATAGATTAGTTAGAAAGAAAATAAGATAGATTAGTTAGAAAGAAAGAAAGAGATTAGTTAGAAAGAAAGAAAGATAGATTAGTTAGAAAGAAAAAAAAGATAGATTAGTTAGAAAGAAAGAAAGAAAGAAGGATTAGTTAGAAAGAAAGATTAGTTAGAAAGAAAGATAGATTAGTTAGAAAGAAAAAAGATAGACTAGTTAGAAAGAAAGAAAGATAGATTAGTTAGAAAGAAAAAAAGATAGATTAGTTAGAAAGAAAGAAAGAAAGATTAGTTAGAAAGTAACAAAAGAAAGAAAGAAAGAAAGAAAGAAAGAAAGAAAGAAAGAAAGAAAGAAAGAAAGAAAGAAGAAAGATTAGTTAGAAAGTAAGAAAGAAAGAAAGAAAGAAGATTAGTTAGAAAGAGAGAAAGAAAGAAAGAAAGAAAGAAAGAAAGAAAGAAAGAAAGAAAGAAAGAAAGATTAGTTAGAAATAAAGAAAGAAAGAAAGAAAGAAAGAAAGAAAGAAAGAAAGAAAAAAGAAAGAAATATTAGGAAGAAAGAAAGATTATTTAGAAAGAAAGAAAGAAAGAAAGAAAGAAAGAAAGAAGATTAGTTAGAAAGAAATAAAGAAAGAAAGAAAGAAAGAAGAAAGATTAGTTAGAAAGAAAGAAAGAAAGAAAGAAAGAAAGAAAGAAGAAAGAGAGAAGAAAGAAAGAAAGAAAGAAAGAAAGAAAGAAAGAAAGAAAGAAAGAAAGAAGAAAGAGAGAAGAAAGATTAGTTAGAAAGAACGAAAGAAAGAAAGAAAGAAAGATTAGTTAGAAAGAAAGAAAGAAAGAAAGAAAGAAAGAAAGAAGGATTAGTTAGAAAGAAAGATAGATAGATAGATTAGTTAAAAAGAAAGATAGATAGATAGATTAGTTAAAAAGAAAGAAAGATAGATTAGTTAAAAAGAAAGAAAGATAGATAGATTAGTTAGAAAGAAAGATATATAGATTAGTTAAAAAGAAAGAAAGATAGATTAGTTAGAAAGAAAAAAAAGAAAGACTAGTTAGCAAGAAAGAAAGAAAGATGGATTACTTAGAAAGAAAGAAAGATTAGTTAGAAAGAATGAAAGAAAGAAAGATTAGTTAGAAAGAAAGAAAGAAAATTAGTTAGAAAGAAAGAAAGAAAAGATCATCAGTTAGAAAGAAAGATTAGTTAGTTAGAAAGAAAGATAGATCAGTAAGAAAGAAAGATTAGTTAGAAAGAAAGAAAGATTAGTTAGAAAGAAAGAAAGATTAGTTACAAAAGAAAGAAAGATTAGTTAGAAAGAAAGAAAGATTAGGTAGAAAGAAAGAAAGATTAGTTAGAAAGATAGATCAGTAAGAAAGAAAGAAAGAAAGAAAGATTAGTAGAAAGAAATATTAGTTAGAAAGAAAGAAAGATAGATAGATTAGTTAAAAAGAAAAGATAGATAGATTAGTTAAAAAGAAAGATATATAGATTAGTTAGAAAGAAAGATAGATAGATAGATTAGTTAGAAAGATAAATAAATTAGTTAGAAAGAAAGATCGATAGATAGATAGATTAGTTAGATAGATAGATAGATAGATAGATAGATATTACAACATTGAATGGTAATTTAATTGAGTCTAGGGCTTCAGGGAGTTTAGATTTGAGTTTTTATGTTGTGCACTACTGGGCCACCGTAGCCTTGGCTCATTTTGAACATGCTGCAATGAAAGTCTATTGGAATTTTATGATGTTTAATATTAATTTTTAAGAAATCTGTAAGTCTGTAATCTATATCAGTTAGAAAAGATATAGCACACCGAGTCAGAACAGTTTGAGTGTCTCTGCCGAGTTTGGAGTATGTGGAGTTAAAGCTCTAGGAGGAGTTAGAGTTGTAAATTTGAGTAAGAAGAATAATAATAATAACTAGAAAAAAGTTTGATGAGACAAACTTTAAGTTGGCTTGAAAAAGCCAGACCAGAGAGTTTGAAGAAGTTTAAAGTAGTTTGAAGTCGGATAGATGGATTAGTTAGAAAAGAAAAGAAAGATTAGTTAGATAGACAGAAAGATTGGTTTCACTAAAAGAAAGATTAGTTAGAAAGAAAGAAAGATTAGTTAGAAAGAGAGAAAGAAAGAAAGCTTAGTTTAAAAAGAGATAAAGAAAAAAAGATTAGTTAGAAAGAAAGAAAAAAAGATTAGTTAGAAAGAAAGAAAGAAGAAATATTAGTTAGAAAGAAAGAAAGAAAGAAAGAAAGAAAGAAGAAATATTAGTTAGAAAGAAAGAAAGAAGAAATATTAGTTAAAAAGAAAGAAAGAAAGATTAGTAAGAAAGAAAGAAAGAAAGAAAGAAAGAAAGAAGAAAGATTAGTTAGAAAGAAAGAAAGAAGAAAGATTAGTTAGAAAGAAAGAAAGAAAGAAAGAAAGAAAGAAAGAAGAAATATTAGTTAAAAAAAAAAAGAAAGAAAGAAAGAAAGAAAGAAGAAAGAAAGAAAGAAAGAAAGAAAGAAAGAAAAAAAAGAAGAAATATTAGTTAGAAAGAAAGAAAGAAAGAAAGAAAGAAAGAAAGAAATAAGAAATATTAGTTAGAAAGAAAGAAAGAAAGAAAGAAAGAAAGAAAGAAAAGAAGATAGATTAGTTAGAAAAAAGAAAGAAAGAAAGAAAGAAAGAAAGATTAGTTAGAAAGAAAGAAAGAAGAAAGATTAGTTAGAAAGAAAGAAAGAAAGAAAGAAAGATTAGTTAGAAAGAAAGAGAGAAGAAAGATTAGTTAGAAAGAAAGAAAGAAAGAAAGAAAGAAAGAAAGAAAGAAAGAAAGAAAGAAAGATTAGTTAGAAAGAAAGAAAGAAAGAAAGAAAGAAAGAAAGAAAGATAGATTAGTTAGAAAGAAAAAAAGATAGATTAGTTAGAAAGAAATAAAGAGATTAGTTAGAAAGAAAGAAAGATAGATTAGTTAGAAAGAAAATAAGATAGATTAGTTAGAAAGAAAGAAAGAGATTAGTTAGAAAGAAAGAAAGATAGATTAGTTAGAAAGAAAAAAAAGATAGATTAGTTAGAAAGAAAGAAAGAAAGAAGGATTAGTTAGAAAGAAAGATTAGTTAGAAAGAAAGATAGATTAGTTAGAAAGAAAAAAGATAGACTAGTTAGAAAGAAAGAAAGATAGATTAGTTAGAAAGAAAAAAAGATAGATTAGTTAGAAAGAAAGAAAGAAAGATTAGTTAGAAAGAAAGATAGATTAGTTAGAAAGAAAAAAGATAGATTAGTTAGAAAGAAAGATTATTTAGAAAGAAAGAAAGATTATTTAGAAAGAAAGAAAGATTAGTTAGAAAGAAAGAAAGATTAGTTAAAAAGATAGATTAGTTAGAAAGAAAGAAAGAAAGAAAGAAAGAAGGATTAGTTAGAAAGAAAGATAGATAGATAGATAGATAGATTAGTTAAAAAGAAAGAAAGATAGATAGATTAGTTCAAAAGAAAGAAAAATAGATAGATTAGTTAAAAAGAAAGAAAGATAGATTAGTTAAAAAGAAAGAAAGATAGATTAGTTAGAAAGAAAGAAAAATTAGTTAGAAAGAAAGAAATATGGATTACTTGGAAAGAAAGAAAGATTAGTTAGAAAGAAAGACTAGTTAGAAAGAAAGAAAGATGGATTACTTGGAAAGAAAGAAAGATTAGTTAGAAAGTAAGAAAGAAAGAGAGATTTGTTAGAAAGAAAGAAAGAAAGAAAGAGAGATTTGTTAGAAAGAAAGAAAGATTAGTTAGAAAGAAAGAAAGATAGATTAGTTAGAAAGAAAGAAAGATAGATTAGTTAGAAAGAAAGATTACTTAGAATGAAAGAAAGAAAAAAAGATTAGTTAGAAAGAAAGATAGATTAGTTAGAAAGAAAGAAAGATTAGTAAGAAAGAAAGAAAGATTAGTTAGAAAGAAAGATAGATTAGTTAGAAAGAAAGAAAGAAAGATTAGTCAGAAAGAAAGAAAGATTAGTTAGAAAGAAAGAAAGATAGATTCGTTAGAAAGATAGATAGATAGATTACTTGGAAAGAAAGAAAGATTAGTTAGAAAGTAAGAAAGAAAGAGAGATTTGTTAGAAAGAAAGAAAGAAAGAAAGAGAGATTTGTTAGAAAGAAAGAAAGATTAGTTACAAAGAAAGAAAGATAGATTAGTTAGAAAGAAAGAAAGATAGATTTGTTAGAAAGAAAGATTAGTTAGAAAGTTAGAAAGAAAGAAAGAAAGATAGATTAGTTAGAAAGAAAGATTACTTAGAAAGAATGAAAGAAAGAAAAAAAGATTAGTTAGAAAGAAAGATAGATTAGTTAGAAAGAAAGAAAGATTAGTAAGAAAGAAAGAAAGATTAGTTAGAAAGAAAGATAGATTAGTTAGAAAGAAAGAAAGAAAGATTAGTCAGAAAGAAAGATTAGTTAGAAAGAAAGAAAGATAGATTCGTTAGATAGATAGATAGATAGATAGATAGATAGATAGATAGATAGATAGATAGATAGATAGATAGATAGATAGATAAGTTAATTAGTACATATAGAATGGTAGTTTAATTAAGTTGGCTTGGAGAGCCAACTTACTGAAATCCTATTTAAACTTATTATTATTAAGTTGGCTTGGAGAGCCAACTTACTGAAATCCTATTTAAACTTATTATTATTAAGTTGGCTTGGAGAGCCAACTTACTGAAATCCTATTTAAACTTATTATTATTATTATTATTAAGTTGGCTTGGAGAGCCAACTTACTGAAATCCTATTTAAACTTATTAAGTTGGCTTGTGAGAGCCAACTTACTGAAATCCTATTTAAACTTATTATTATTATTATTAAGTTGGCTTGGAGAGCCAACTTACTGATATTGTACTTAAACTTATGAAGTTGGCTTGTGAGAGCCAACTTACTGATATTGTACTTAAACTTATTATTAAGTTGGCTTGGAGAGCCAACTTACTGATATTGTACTTAAACTTATTATTATTAGTGGTGCTTGCCATAGGCAAAGCAACACTAGTGTTCTCTTGCATACTTATTATTATTATTATTATTATTATTCTTATTATTCTGGACACTTTTTGACGCGCTACTCCTCCCGCAGCTTTTGTCACAGACCCACGAATGAGGCGTCAAATCGTGCGGATTATTCGGGAATGGTGTGCTATGACTTTTCTAAGGGATCGGGGGTACGATGTTCGCCCCAGGGGCGAAAAACCGGCCGAAAAATCCCATAGACTTAACATTGCGTCAAACTTTGACGAGTCGTAGCTTAGATAGATAGATAGATAGGATGTCGCAGAAACGTGAAATTTGCCACATTTGAAGAGGCTGACAGGCTCTGTAAGAACATACCACACAATGGGGTAAAAGTTGCACCCCTGGGGGGCAGGAGCTGCCCAAAGTTGCCCCATTGACTTACTATGGTGTAGGACGGCCCATGAAATGGGCCGTCCTACACCATAGAAACCGCATTTATATTGAACATAACTCTGGAACACAGTGTCGTAGAGACAAGGGGGCGGGCTCATTTTACTCGGACGACCAATCAGTCTCTCAGGATCATTGTGAAGCTATTAAGCCACGCCCTAGCAACCATTTAGAGCACCCTTAGCAACAACTCCCATAGACTTCCATTGAAAGAGATCGAAGGGATATCTCCGGATAGAAGTGTCATAGAAACATGAGGGTGGTCTCGTTTGACTCGGGGCAGCAAACAGCCAATCATGAATCACCTCAACACTTCCTAGCCACGCCCTAGCAACCATTGTCGAGCACCTTAGCAACCAAAATCCAAAGAGGAATATCGTCCATTCTGAATGTCACAGAGGCATGGGAGTTGGTTTATATCATTCGTACTGACAAGAAGCCTTTGGAGTTTCATCATTGGCAGCTGCCAAGCCACTCCCTAGCAACCAAACAGAGTACCCTAGCAACCATTTTGCAAGACCTACATCTCTGCATCAGAACATCGTATAGAGATGGGGGTTGGTTTATATCATTCATACTGACAAGCAGCCTTTGGAGTTTCATGATTGGCAGCTGCCAAGCCACTCCCTAGGAACCAAACAGAGTACCCTAGCAACCATTTTGTAACAGCTATATCTCAGCATCAGAACATTGTATCGCGATGGGGGTTGGGTCTTTTGACTCATGCTAGCACACATTACTTTCAACATGCTAAACATGCTAGCTGTGAATAGCTACATGCTAATATTGATTAGCTAAGTGCTAAATCATGCCATGAACATTATAAAAACTCTATAGTAACCATAGATGAACACTACCAACCACCTAGTAACACCATAGCAACCATCCAGAATACCATAGCAACCACCTGAAACATCCTAGCAACCACCCAGAACACCCTAGCAACCGCCTAGCAACACCCTAGCAACTACCCAGAACACCCTAGCAACCGCCTAGCAACACCCTAGCAACCACCCAGAACACCCTAGCAACAACCTAGCAACACCCTAGCAACCACCCAGAACACCCTAGCAACCACCTAGCAACACCCTAGCAACCACCCAGAACACCCTAGCAACCACCTAGCAACACCCTAGCAACCACCCGGAACACCATAGCAACACCCTAGCAACCACCCAGAACACCCTAGCAACCACCTAGCAACCACCCAGAACACCCTAGCAACCACCTAGCAACACCCTAGCAACCACCCAGAACACCCTAGCAACCGCTTAGCAACACCCTAGCAACCACCCCAACCACCCTAGCAACCGTCTAGCAACACCCTAGCAACCACCCAGAACACCCTAGCAACCACCCAGAACACCTTAGCAACCACCCAGAATACCCTAGCAAACACCTAACAACACCATAGCAACCACCCAGAATACCCTAACAACCGCCTAGCAACCACCCAGAACACCGTAGCAACCACCCAGATCACCCTAGCAACCGAACTGCGAATTTTGCCACTGCAAGCACCACTTCACATTTTCTTCTGGAAATGTACATTCTAGTATTGTGATTACTATTCACCTAGACAAAACTTCGGCACGCTACTCCTCCCGCATTTTTTGTCGTAGACCCATGAATGAGGTGTCAAATCGACCGGCTCATTGAGGAGAGGTGTGCTATGACTTTTCTAAGTGATCGGTTGTACGATGTTGGTTCAGCGGGCGATAAATCGGACGAAAAAATTCCCATAGACTTAACATTGCCACAACATTTGTGAGATCATATCTTTTGACTAGAAGGTCACAGAGACTTGGGGTTGGTCTCTTTTGACTCACCCTATCAAGCAGCCAATGAGTAGGGGCATAACAACTTCATGGCCACGCCCTAGCAACCACTTATGCCACCCTAGCAACCATAAAACAACATTTACAAGCTATATTTCAGCTCCAGAAAATCGTAGAGACGTGGAGTTCGGCTTTTTTGACTCAGACTGTCAACTAGTCTTCTAATATCATCTAATAAACTGTATAATCACACCATAGCAACCATATAGAGTACCCTAGTAACCATACAAACACATGAATAAGCCATATCTCAGCACCAGAACATCGTACAGACATGGTTGTTGCCTCGTATGCAATAATGTACCACACTCTAGCAACCGGGCTGCGAATTTTGCCACTGCAAGCACCACTTCACATTTTCTTCTGGAAATGTACATTCTAGTTATTATTATTATTCTTCTTAGAAAACTGTTGACTGCTACTCCTCCTAGAGCTTTAACTCTACAAACTCCAAACTCAGACTAGACCTTTGGACTGGTCTGAAGTTAGTTGCTATATCTTTTCTAACTGATCGGACTTACGGTTTTCCTAAAAACTACGATCAAACTCGGAAAAAACTCCCATTGACTTTACATTGCGGAATCTTCAGATTTTCAAACTCCCCAACTGTCAAAAATTCAAATGTAAATCCCTTGAAACCCTAGACTGAATCAAACTGCCATTCTATATACTATATGAGCCATTGAGACTCATTCAAACTAATAAACTCATCTATCTATGACACTTATCCATCTATCTATCTATCTACTTTAAACTAAATTAAACTTCAAACTAAATTAAACTTTAAACTTCAAACTAATTTAAACTTCAAACTTATTTAAACTTTAAACTTAAAACTTATTTAAACTTTAAACTCATAAACTCGTACACTTATAAACTCATACACTTATAAACTCATGAATTCATACACTTATGAACTCAAACTCATAAATTAATAAACTTTGAACTCTTACTCATTTAAACTTATAAACTCTAAACTCATAAATTCATACACTTATAAACTCATGAACTTATAAATGCATTAATTCATACACGTATGAACTCTCATGAATTCATACACTTATGAACTTTTAAACTCATAAATAGTTCACCATAGCAAACACCCAGAACACTCTAGCAACTGCATAGCAACCACCCAGAACACCCTAGAAACCAACTGAAATACCTTAGAACACCCTAGCAACACCATAGCAACCACCCACAATACCTTAGAACACCCTAGCAACCACATAATATACCTTAGAACACCCTAGCAACCACCCAGAACACCCTAGCAACCGCCCAAAATACCTTAGAACACCCTAGCAACCACCCAAAATGCCTTATAACACCCTAGCAACACCCTAGCAAGCACCCAAAATACCTTAGAACACCCTAGCAACCACCCAAAATACATTAGAACACCCTAGCAACACCATAGCAACCACCCAAAATACCTTAGAACACCCTAGCAACACCCTAGCAACCACCAAAAATACCTTAGAACACCCTAGCAACCACCCGAAATACCTCAGAACATCCTAGCAACACCCTAGCAACCAACCAAAATACCTTAGAACACCATAGCAACACCATAGCAACCACCCAGAACACCCTAGCAACCACCCAAAATACCTTAGAACACCCTAGCAACCACCCAGAACACCCTAGCAACCACCCAAAATACCTTAGAACACCCTAGCAACCACCCAAAATACCTTAGAACACCCTAGCAACACCATAGCAACCACTCAAAATACCTTAGAACACCCTAGCAACCACCAAAAATACCTTAGAACACCCTAGCAACACCCTAGCAACCACCCGAAATACCTCAGAACATCCTAGCAACACCCTAGCAACCACCCAAAATACCTTAGAACACCATAGCAACACCATAGCAACCACCCAAAATACCTTAGAACACCCTAGCAACCACCCAAAATGCCTTATAACACCCTAGCAACACCCTAGCAACCACCCAAAATACCTTAGAACACCCTAGCAACCACCCAAAATAACTTAGAACACCCTAGCAACCACCCAAAATACCTTAGAACACCCTAGCAACACCATAGCAACCACCCAAAATACCTTAGAACACCCTAGCAACCACCAAAAATACCTTAGAACACCCTAGCAACACCCTAGCAACCACCCGAAATACCTCAGAACATCCTAGCAACACCCTAGCAACCACCCAAAATACCTTAGAACACCATAGCAACCACCCAAAATACCTTAGAACACCCTAGCAACACCATAGCAACCGCCAAAATGCCTTAGAACACCATAGCAACCACACACAACACCCTAGCAACCACCTAAAATACCCTAGAACACCCTAGCAACCACCCAGAACACCCTAGCAACCACTCAAAATACCTTAGAAACCACCTAGCAACCCACTAGAAACACCCTTGCAACATTTAATTACTTGAAACTATACTTTAACCTTTAAACTACTTTGAACTTTAAACTATTTAAAACTTGAAACTACTTTAAACTAATTTAAACTTCAAACTACTTTAAAATTCAAACTTATTTAAACTTTAAACTACTTTAACTTTCAAACTAATTTAAACTTCAAACTACTTTAAAATTCAAACTAATTTAAACTTTAAATTAATTTAAACTATTTTAAACTTTAAACTAAGTTAAACTATAAACTACTTTAAACTAATTTAAACTTCAAACTAATTTAAACTTTAAACTAATTTAAACTTCAAACTACTTTAAACTTCTTCAAACTTTGCGGTCCAAACTTTCACAAGCCAACTTAAAGTTTGTCTCGACGAACTTTTTCTAGTTATTATTATTATTATTCTTCTTAGAAAACTGTTGACTGCTACTCCTCCTAGAGCTTTAACTCTACAAACTCCAAACTCAGACTAGACCTTTGGACTGGTCTGAAGTTAGTTGCTATATCTTTTCTAACTGATCGGACTTACGGTTTTCCTAAAAACTACGATCAAACTCGGAAAAAACTCCCATTGACTTTACATTGCGGAATCTTCAGATTTTCAAACTCCCCAACTGTCAAAAATTCAAATGTAAATCCCTTGAAACCCTAGACTGAATCAAACTGCCATTCTATATACTATATGAGCCATTGAGACACATTCAAACTAATAAACTCATCTATCTATGACACTTATCCATCTATCTATCTATCTACTTTAAACTAAATTAAACTTCAAACTAAATTAAACTTTAAACTTCAAACTAATTTAAACTTGAAACTTATTTAAACTTTAAACTTCAAACTTATTTAAACTTTAAACTTCAAACTAATTTAAACTTTAAACTCATAAACTCGTACACTTATAAACTCATACACTTATAAACTCATGAATTCATACACTTATGAACTCAAACTCGTAAATTAATAAACTCTGAACTCTTACTCATTTAAACTTATAAACTCTAAACTCATAAATTCATACACTTATAAACTCATGAACTTATAAATGCATTAATTCATACACGTATGAACTCTCATGAATTCATACACTTATGAACTTTTAAACTCATAAATAGTTCACCATAGCAAACACCCAGAACACTCTAGCAACTGCATAGCAACCACCCAGAACACCCTAGAAACCAACTGAAATACCTTAGAACACCCTAGCAACACCATAGCAACCACCCACAATACCTTAGAACACCCTAGCAACCACATAATATACCTTAGAACACCCTAGCAACCACCCAGAACACCCTAGCAACCGCCCAAAATACCTTAGAACACCCTAGCAACCACCCAAAATGCCTTATAACACCCTAGCAACACCCTAGCAACCACCCAAAATACCTTAGAACACCCTAGCAACCACCCAAATACATTAGAACACCATAGCAACACCATAGCAACCACCCAAAATACCTTAGAACACCCTAGCAACACCCTAGCAACCACCAAAAATACCTTAGAACACCCTAGCAACACCCTAGCAACCACCCGAAATACCTCAGAACATCCTAGCAACACCCTAGCAACCACCCAAAATACCTTACAACACCATAGCAACACCATAGCAACCACCCAAAATACCTTAGAACACCCTAACAACACCCTAGCAACCACCCAAAATGCCTTATAACACCCTAGCAACACCCTAGCAACCACCCAAAATACATTAGAACACCCTAGCAACACCATAGCAACCACCCAGAATACCTTAGAACACCCTAGCAACACCCTAGCAACCACCCAAAATACCTTAGAACACCCTAGCAACCACCCAAAATACCTTAGAACACCCCAGCAACACCATAACAACCACCCAAAATACCTTAGAACACCCTAGCAACCACCAAAAATACCTTAGAACACCCTAGCAACCACCCGAAATAGCTCAGAACATCCTAGCAACACCCTAGCAACCACCCAAAATACCTTAGAACACCCTAGCAACACCATAGCAACCACCCAAAATACCTTAAAACACCCTAGCAACCACCAAAAATACCTTAGAACACCCTAGCAACACCCTAGCAACCACCCGAAATACCTCAGAACATCCTAGCAACACCCTAGCAACCACCCAAAATACCTTAGAACATCCTAGCAACACCATAGCAACCACCCAAAATACCTTAGAACACCCTAGCAACCAACAAAAATACCTTAGAACACCCTAGCAACCACCCGAAATACCTCAGAACATCCTAGCAACACCCTAGCAACCACCCAAAATACCTTAGAACACCATAGCAACACCATAGCAACCACCCAAAATACCTTAGAACACCCTAACAACACCCTAGCAACCACCCAAAATACCTTAAAACACCCTAGCAACACCATAGCAACCACCTAAAATACCCTAGAACAACCTAGCAACCACTCAAAATACCTTAAAAACCACCTAGCAACCCACTAGAAACACCCTTGCAACATTTAATTACTTGAAACTATACTTTAACCTTTAAACTACTTTGAACTTTAAACTATTTAAAACTTTAAACTACTTTAACTTTCAAACTAATTTAAACTTCAAACTACTTTAAAATTCAAACTTATTTAAACTTTAAACTACTTTAACTTTCAAACTAATTTAAACTTCAAACTACTTTAAAATTCAAACTTATTTAAACTTTAAACTACTTTAACTTTCAAACTAATCTAAACTTCAAACTACTTTAAAATTCAAACTAATTTAAACTTTAAATTAATTTAAACTATTTTAAACTTTAAACTAAGTTAAACTATAAACTACTTTAAACTAATTTAAACTTTAAACTAATTTAAACTTCAAACTACTTTAAACTTCTTCAAACTTTGCGGTCCAAACTTTCACAAGCCAACTTAAAGTTTGTCTCGACGAACTTTTTCTAGTTAAGTTGGCTTGTGAGAGCCAACTTACTGATATTGTACTTAAACTTATTATTATTATTAAGTTGGCTTGGAGAGCCAACTTACTGATATTGTACTTAAACTTATTATTATTATTATTATTATTATTCTTCTTAGAAAACTGTTGACTGCTACTCCTCCTAGAGCTTTAACTCTACAAACTCCAAACTCAGACTAGACCTTTGGACTGGTCTGAAGTTAGTTGCTATATCTTTTCTAACTGATCGGACTTACGGTTTTCCTAAAAACTACGATCAAACTCGGAAAAAACTCCCATTGACTTTACATTGCGGAATCTTCAGATTTTCAAACTCCCCAACTGTCAAAAATTCAAATGTAAATCCCTTGAAACCCTAGACTGAATCAAACTGCCATTCTATATACTATATGAGCCATTGAGACTCATTCAAACTAATAAACTCATCTATCTATGACACTTATCCATCTATCTATCTACTTTAAACTAAATTAAACTTCAAACTAAATTAAACTTCAAACTAATTTAAACTTGAAACTTATTTAAACTTTAAACTTCAAATTTATTTAAACTTTAAACTTCAAACTAATTTAAACTTTAAACTCATAAACTCGTACACTTATAAACTCATACACTTATAAACTCATGAATTCATACACTTATGAACTCAAACTCATAAATGAGTAAACTCTGAACTCTTACTCATTTAAACTTATAAACTCTAAACTCATAAATTCATACACTTATAAACTCATGAACTTATAAATGCATTAATTCATACACGTATGAACTCTCATGAATTCATACACTTATGAACTTTTAAACTCATAAATAGTTCACCATAGCAAACACCCAGAACACTCTAGCAACTGCATAGCAACCACCCAGAACACCCTAGAAACCAACTGAAATACCTTAGAACACCCTAGCAACACCATAGCAACCACCCACAATACCTTAGAACACCCTAGCAACCACCCAGAACACCCTAGCAACCGCCCAAAATACCTTAGAACACCCTAGCAACCACCCAAAATGCCTTATAACACCCTAGCAACACCCTAGCAACCACCCAAAATACCTTAGAACACCCTAGCAACCACCCAAAATACATTAGAACACCATAGCAACACCATAGCAACCACCCAAAATACATTAGAACACCCTAGCAACACCCTAGCAACCACCCAAAATACCTTAGAACACCCTAGCAACCACATAATATACCTTAGAACACCCTAGCAACCACCCAGAACACCCTAGCAACCGCCCAAAATACCTTAGAACACCCTAGCAACCACCCAAAATGCCTTATAACACCCTAGCAACACCATAGCAACCACCCACAATACCTTAGAACACCCTAGCAACCACATAATATACCTTAGAACACCCTAGCAACCACCCAGAACACCCTAGCAACCACCCAAAATACCTTAGAACACCCTAGCAACACCCTAGCAACCACCCGAAATACCTCAGAACATCCTAGCAACACCCTAGCAACCACCCAAAATACCTTAGAACACCATAGCAACACCATAGCAACCACCCAGAACACCCTAGCAACCACCCAAAATACCTTAGAACACCTTAGCAACACCCTAGCAAACACCCAAAATACCTCAGAACATCCTAGCAACACCCTAGCAACCACCCAAAATACCTTAGAACACCATAGCAACACCATAGCAACCACCCAGAACACCCTAGCAACCACCCAAAATACCTTAGAACACCCTAGCAACCACCCAAAATAACTTAGAACACCCTAGCAACCACCCAAAATACCTTAGAACACCATAGCAACACCCTAGCAACCACCCAAAATACCTTAGAACACCCTAGCAACCACCCAAAATACCTTAGAACACCCTAGCAACACCATAGCAACCACCCAAAATACATTAGAACACCCTAGCAACCACCAAAAATACCTTAGAACACCCTAGCAACACCCTAGCAACCACCCGAAATACCTCAGAACATCCTAGCAACACCCTAGCAACCACCCAAAATACCTTAGAACACCCTAGCAACACCCTAGCAACCACCCGAAATACCTCAGAACATCCTAGCAACACCCTAGCAACCACCCAAAATACCTTAGAACACCACAGCAACCACCCAAAATACCTTAGAACACCCTAACAACACCCTAGCAACCACCCAAAATACCTTAAAACACCCTAGCAACACCATAGCAACCACCTAAAATACCCTAGAACACCCTAGCAACCACCCAGAACACCCTAGCAACCACTCAAACTACCTTAGAAACCACCTAGCAACCCACTAGAAACACCCTTGCAACATTTAATTACTTGAAACTATACTTTAACCTTTAAACTACTTTGAACTTTAAACTATTTAAAACTTTAAACTACTTTAAACTAATTTAAACTTCAAACTACTTTAAAATTCAAACTTATTTAAACTTTAAACTACTTTAACTTTCAAACTAATTTAAACTTCAAACTACTTTAAAATTCAAACTAATTTAAACTTTAAATTAATTTAAACTATTTTAAACTTTAAACTAAGTTAAACTATAAACTACTTTAAACTAATTTAAACTTAAAACTAATTTAAACTTTAAACTAATTTAAACTTCAAACTACTTTAAAATTCAAACTTATTTAAACTTTAAACTACTTTAACTTTCAAACTAATCTAAACTTCAAACTACTTTAAAATTCAAACTAATTTAAACTTTAAATTAATTTAAACTAATTTAAACTTTAAACTAATTTAAACTTCAAACTACTTTAAACTTCTTCAAACTTTGCGGTCCAAACTTTCACAAGCCAACTTAAAGTTTGTCTCGACGAACTTTTTCTAGTTATTATTATTATTCTTTTTCTGAGACTAAAATTTCAAACTCTAACTCCTCCTAGAGCTTTAACTCCACATACTCCAAACTCGGCACGGACACTCAAACTGTTCTGACTCGAGTTGCTATATCTTTTCTAACTGATCGGACTTACGGTTTTCCTAAAAACTGCGATCAAACTCGGAAAAAACTCCCATTGACTTAACATTGCGGAACTTTCAAAAATTCAAATCCCAACTGTCATTTTCACACAGACACAAAAGGGCCTGACAGCCCTGCTGTCAGGCAGACCTCTCTCTCTCCCTAGGAGGATTTATTTTATCAAGCAGCCAATAAGTAATGGCCCTAAATCTTCAAAGCCACACCATAGCAACCAGTTACAGCACCCTAGCAACCGTGGGTGATAGGCACGAGGCCGCAGGCCTCGTGCCATACTAAATAACTCTATAAAAACTCTATAAAAAATCCAAATAAAAACTCCACAGTAATTATCTGTTAAAAAATACACGCCGACATCACACACCCCTGATTGAGGCGTCAAATTGTGCGGATTATTGAGGAGAGGTGTGCTGTGACTTTTCTTAGCGATCGGGGGTACGGTGTTCGCCCCAGGGGCAAATAATTGGGTAAAAAAATCCCATAGACTTAACACTGCCACAAACTTTGACGACACGTAGCACTGACCGATGATTTCTCAGAAACTTGTAATTTACCACATTTGATGAGGCTGGCAGGCTCTGTAAGAACATACCTCACAATGGGGTAAAAGTTGCACCCCTGGGGGGCAGGAGCGGCCCAAAGTTGCCCCATTGACTTACTATGGTGTAGGACGGCCCATGAAATGCATGCGTTTTTCCTACTATGGTAAATTGTATTGTGATTTTGTATTGAACATAGCTCTGGGTCACAGTGTCATAGAGACAAGGGGGCGGGCTCAATTTTCTCAGACGACCAATCAGTCTCTCAGGATCATTGTGAAGCTATCAAGCCACGCCCTAGCAACCATTTAGAGCACCCTTAGCAACAACTCCCATAGACTTCCATTGAAACAGATCGAAGGGATATCTCTGGACTGAATTGTCATAGAAACATGAGGGTGGTCTCGTTTGACTCGGGGCAGCAAACAGCCAATCATGAATCACCTCAACACTTCCTAGCCACGCCCTAGCAACCATTGTCGAGCACCTTAGCAACCAAAATCCAAAGAGGAATATCGTCCATTCTGAATGTCACCGAGGCATGGGAGTTGGTTTATATCATTCATACTGACAAGCAGCCTTTGGAGTTTCATGATTGGCAGCTGCCAAGCCACTCCCTAGCAACCAAACAGAGTACCCTAGCAACCATTTTGCAAGACCTACATCTCTGCATCAGAACATCGTATAGAGATGGGGGTTGGTTTATATCATTCATACTGACAAGCAGCCTTTGGAGTTTCATGATTGGCAGCAGCAAAGCCACTCCCTAGCAACCAAACAGAGTACCCTAGCAACCATTTTGTAACAGCTATATCTCAGCATCAGAACATTGTATCGCGATAGGGGTTGGGTCTTTTGACTCATGCTAGCACACAGGACTTTCAACATGCTTAACATGCTAGCTGTGAATAGCTATATGCTAATATTGATTAGCTAAGTGCTAAATCATGCCATGAACATTATAAAAACTCTATAGTAACCATAGATGAACACTACCAACCACCTAGTAACACCATAGCAACCACCCAGAATACCATAGCAACCACCTAAAACACCCTAGCAACCGCCTAGCAACACCAGAGCAACCACCCAGAACACCCTAGCAACACCCTAGCAACCACCCAGAATACCCTAGCAACACCCTAGCAACACCCTAGCAACCACCCAGAACAGCCTAGCAACCGCCTAGCAACACCCTAGCAACCACCTAGAACACCCTAGCAACCACCCAGAACACCCTAGCAACCACCCAGAATACCCTAGCAACCGCCTAGCAACACCCTAGCAACCACCTAGAACACCCTAGCAACCACCCATAACACCCTAGCAACCACCCAGAACACCCTAGCAACCGCCTAGTAACACCCTAGCAACCACCCAGAATACCCTAGCAACCGCCTAGCAACACCCTAGCAACCACCCAGAACACCCTAGCAACCGCCTAGCAACCACGCAGAACACCCTAGCAACTGCCTAGCAACCACCCAGAACACCATAGCAACTGCCTAACAACCACCCAGAACACCATAGCAACCCACTAGAAACACCGTAGCAACTTTAAATTACTTCAAACTATACTTTAAACTTTAAACTAATTTAAACTTCAAACTACTTTAAACTTTAAACTAAATTAAAATTCAAACTACTTTAAAATTCAAACTAATTTAAACTTTAAACTACTTTAAATTTCAAACTAATTTAAATTTTCAAACTAATTTAAACTTCTTCAAACTTTCTGTTCCAAACTTTCACAAGCCAACTTAAAGTTTGTCTCGACGAACTTTTTCTAGTTATTATTATTATTCTTCTTAGAAAACTGTTGACTGCTACTCCTCCTAGAGCTTTAACTCTACAAACTCCAAACTCAGACTAGACCTTTGGACTGGTCTGAAGTTAGTTGCTATATCTTTTCTAACTGATCGGACTTACGGTTTTCCTAAAAACTACGATCAAACTCGGAAAAAACTCCCATTGACTTTACATTGCGGAATCTTCAGATTTTCAAACTCCCCAACTGTCAAAAATTCAAATGTAAATCCCTTGAAACCCTAGACTGAATCAAACTGCCATTCTATATACTATATGAGCCATTGAGACTCATTCAAACTAATAAACTCATCTATCTATGACACTTATCCATCTATCTATCTATCTACTTTAAACTAAATTAAACTTCAAACTAAATTAAACTTTAAACTTCAAACTAATTTAAACTTCAAACTTATTTAAACTTTAAACTTTAAACTTATTTAAACTTTAAACTTCAAACTAATTTAAACTTTAAACTCATAAACTCGTACACTTATAAACTCATACACTTATAAACTCATGAATTCATACACTTATGAACTCAAACTCATAAATTAATAAACTCTGAACTCTTTTAAACTTATAAACTCTAAACTCATAAATTCATACACTTATAAACTCATGAACTTATAAATGCATTAATTCATACACGTATGAACTCTCATGAATTCATACACTTATGAACTTTTAAACTCATAAATAGTTCACCATAGCAAACACCCAGAACACTCTAGCAACTGTATAGCAACCACCCAGAACACCCTAGAAACCAACTGAAATACCTTAGAACACCCTAGCAACACCATAGCAACCACCCACAATACCTTAGAACACCCTAGCAACCACATAATATACCTTAGAACACCCTAGCAACCACCCAGAACACCCTAGCAACCGCCCAAAATACCTTAGAACACCCTAGCAACCACCCAAAATGCCTTATAACACCCTAGCAACACCCTAGCAACCACCCAAAATACCTTAGAACACCCTAGCAACCACCCAAAATACATTAGAACACCCTAGCAACACCATAGCAACCACCCAAAATACCTTGCAACACCCTAGCAACCACCAAAAATACCTTAGAACACCCTAGCAACCACCCGAAATACCTCAGAACATCCTAGCAACACCCTAGCAACCACCCAAAATACCTTAGAACACCATAGCAACACCATAGCAACCACCCAGAACACCCAAGCAACCACCCAAAATACCTTAGAACACCCTAGCAACCACCCAGAACACCCTAGCAACCACCCGAAATACCTCAGAACACCCTAGCAACACCATAGCAACCACCCAAAATACCTTAGAACACCCTAGCAACCACCAAAAATACCTTAGAACACCCTAGCAACACCCTAGCAACCACCCGAAATACCTCAGAACATCCTAGCAACACCCTAGCAACCACCCAAAATACCTTAGAACACCATAGCAACCACCCAAAATACCTTAGAACACCCTAGCAACCACCCAAAATGCCTTATAACACCCTAGCAACACCCTAGCAACCACCCAAAATACCTTAGAACACCCTAGCAACCACCCAAAATACCTTAGAACACCCTAGCAACCACCCAAAATACCTTAGAACACCCTAGCAACACCATAGCAACCACCCAAAATACCTTAGAACACCCTAGCAACCACCAAAAATACCTTAGAACACCCTAGCAACACCCTAGCAACCACCCGAAATACCTCAGAACATCCTAGCAACACCCTAGCAACCACCCAAAATACCTTAGAACACCCTAGCAACACCATAGCAACCACCCAAAATACCTTAGAACACCCTAGCAACCACCAAAAATACCTTAGAACACCCTAGCAACACCCTAGCAACCACCCAAAATACCTTAGAACACCATAGCAACACCATAGCAACCACCCAAAATACCTTAGAACACCCTGACAACACCCTAGCAACCAACTAAAATACCCTAGAACACCCTAGCAACCACCCAGAACACCCTAGCAACCACTCAAAATACCTTAGAAACCACCTAGCAACCCACTAGAAACACCCTTGCAACATTTAATTACTTGAAACTATACTTTAACCTTTAAACTACTTTGAACTTTAAACTATTTAAAACTTGAAACTACTTTAAACTAATTTAAACTTCAAACTACTTTAAAATTCAAACTTATTTAAACTTTAAACTACTTTAACTTTCAAACTAATTTAAACTTCAAACTACTTTAAAATTCAAACTAATTTAAACTTTAAATTAATTTAAACTATTTTAAACTTTAAACTAAGTTAAACTATAAACTACTTTAAACTAATTTAAACTTCAAACTAATTTAAACTTTAAACTAATTTAAACTTCAAACTACTTTAAACTTCTTCAAACTTTGCGGTCCAAACTTTCACAAGCCAACTTAAAGTTTGTCTCGACGAACTTTTTCTAGTTATTATTATTCTTTTTCTGAGACTAAAATTTTCAAACTCTATCTCCTCCTAGAGCTTTAACTCCACATACTCCAAACTCGGCAAGGACACTCAAACTGTTCTGACTCGAGTTGCTATATCTTTTCTAACTGATCGGACTTACGGTTTTCCTAAAAACTGCGATCAAACTCGGAAAAAACTCCCATTGACTTAACATTGCGGAACTTTCAGATTTTCAAACTCCCCAACTGTCAAAATTTCAAATCTAAATCCCTTGAAGCCCTAGACTCAATCAAACTGCCATTCTATACACTATATGAGCCATTGAGACTCATTCAAACTAATAAACTCATCTAACTATTGCACTTATCTATCTAATCTTAAACTCATAACAAATGAATAAACTCTAAAATTGAACTCTTAGGCTCATTTAAACTTATTAACTCTAAACTCATAAACTCTAAATTCATAAACTCATACTCTTATAAACTCTCATAAACTATTAAACTCATGAATTAATAAACTCTGGACACTTACTCATTTAAACTTATAAACTCTAAACTCGTAAATTAATAAACTCTGAACTCTTACTCATTTAAACTTATAATCTCATGAATGTATACACTTATAAACTCATAAACATAGAAACTCATGAATTCATAAACTTATGAACTCTCATGAAATCATACTATGAACTTTAAAACTCATAAATAGTTCACCATAGCAACTTCCAAGAACACCCGAGCAACCGCTCAAAACACCCTAGCAACACCTTAGCAACCACCCAGAACACCCTAGGAAACAACCAAAATACCTTAGAACACCCTAGCAACCGCCCAGAGCACCCTAGCAACCGCCTAGCAAACGCCAGAACACCCTAGTAACCACCCAAAATACCTTAGAACACCCTAGCAACCGCCCAGAACACCCTAGCAACCACCCAAAATACCTTAGAACACCCTAGCAACACCCTAGCAACCACCCAGAACACCATAGCAACCACCCAAAATACCTTAGAGCACCCTAGCAACACCCTAGCAACCACCCAGAACACCCTAGCAACCACCCAAAATACCTTAGAACACCCTAGCAACCACCCAGAACACCCCTAGCAACCACCCAAAATACCTCAGAACACCCTAACAACACCCTAGCAACCACCCAAAATACCTTAGAACATCCTAGCAACACCATAGCAACCACCCAGAACACCCTAGCAACCACCCAAAATACCTTAGAACACCCTAGCAACCACCCAGAACACCCTAGCAACCACCCAAAATACCTTAGAACACCCTACCAACACCATAGCAACCACCCAAAATACCTTAGAACACCCTAGCAACACCCTAGCAACCACCCAAAATACATTAGAACACCCTAGCAACACCATAGCAACCACCCAAAATACCTTAGAACACCCTAGCAACCACCCAAAATACCTTAGAACACCCTAGCAACACCCTAATAACCACCCGAAATACCTCAGAACATCCTAGCAACACCCTAGCAACCACCCAAAATACCTTAGAACACCATAGCAACACCATAGCAACCACCCAGAACACCCTAGCAACCACCCAAAATACATTAGAACACCCTAGCAACCACCCAGAACACCCTAGCAACCACCCAAAATACCTTAGAACACCCTAGCAACCACCCAAAATACCGTAGAACACCCTAGCAACACCATAGCAACCACCTAAAATACCCTAGAACACCCTAGCAACCACCCAGAACACCATAGCAACCACTCAAAATACCTTAGAAACCACTTAGCAACCCACTAGAAACACCCTAGCAACATTTAATTACTTGAAACTATACTTTAACCTTTAAACTACTTTGAACTTTAAACTATTTAAAACTTTAAACTACTTTAAACTACTTTAAACTAATTTAAACTTCAAACTACTTTAAAATTCAAACTTATTTAAACTTTAAACTACTTTAACTTTCAAACTAATTTAAACTTCAAACTACTTTAAAATTCAAACTAATTTAAACTTTAAATTAATTTAAACTATTTTAAACTTTAAACTAAGTTAAACTATAAACTAATTTAAACTAATTTAAACTTCAAACTACTTTAAACTTCAAACTTTGCGGTCCAAACTTTCACAAGCCAACTTAAAGTTTGTCTCGACGAACTTTTTCTAGTTATTATTATTATTCTTCTTACTCAAATTTACAACTCTAACTCCTCCTAGAGCTTTAACTCCACATACTCCAAACTCGGCACAGACACTCAAACTGTTCTGACTCGGTGTGCTATATCTTTTCTAACTGATCGGACTTACAGATTTCTTAAAAATTAATATTAAACATCATAAAATTCCCATAGACTTTCATTGCAGCATGTTCAAAATGAGCCAAGGCTACGGTGGCCCAGTAGTGCACAAAATAAAAACTCAAATCTAAACTCCCTGAAGCCCTAGACTCAATTAAATTACCATTCAATGTACCAATATCTATCTATCTATCTATCTATCTATCTATCTATCTATCTATCTATCTATCTATCTATCTATCTATCTATCTATCTATCTAATCTATCTATCTATCTATCTATCTATCTATCTATCTATCTAATCTATCTATCTTTCTAACTAATCTATCTATCTATCGATCTTTCTTTCTAACTAATCTATTTATCTTTCTAACTAATCTATCTATCTATCTATCTCTATCTATCTATCTATCTATCTTTCTAAATAATCTATCTATCTATCTATCTATCTATCTATCTATCTATCTATCTATCTATCTATCTAACTATCTAACTAATCTATCTATCTTTCTAACTAATCTATCTATCTATCGATCTTTCTTTCTAACTAATCTATTTATCTTTCTAACTAATCTATTTATCTTTCTAACTAATCTATCTATCTATCTATCTATCTATCTATCTATCTATCTTTCTAACTAATCTTTCTTTCTTTTTTTCTTTCTAACTAATCCATCCTTCTTTCTTTCTTACTGATCTATCTTTCTTTCTGTCTTTCTAACTAATCTTTCTTTATTTCTTTCTAACTAATCTTTTCTTTTTTTCTAACTAATCTTTCTTTCTTTCTTTCTTTCTTTCTTTCTTTCTTTCTTTCTTTCTTTCTTTCTTTCTTTCTTTCTTTCTTTCTAATTATCTTTCTTTCTTTCTTTCTAATTAATCTTTCTTTCTTTTTACCTAATCTTTCTTTCTTTCTTTCTTTCTTTCTTTCTTTCTTTCTTTCTTACTGATCTATCTTTCTTTCTATCTTATCTTTCTTTCTGTCTTTCTAACTAATCTTTCTTTATTTCTTTCTAACTGATCTTTTCTTTCTTTCTAAATAATCATTCTTTCTTTCTTTCTTTCTAACTAATCCATCATTTTTTCTTTCTGACTAATCCATCTTTCTTTCTTTCTAACTAATCTTTCTTTCATTCTTTCTAACTAATCTTTCTTTCTTTCTAAGTAATCCATCTTTCTTTCTTTCTAACTAATCTATCTTTCTTTCTTTTTAACTAATCTATCTATCTATCTTTCTTTCTAACTAATCTATCTATCTTTCTTTTGAACTAATCTATCTATCTTTCTTTCTTTCTAACTAATCTTTCTTTCTAACTAATCTTTCTTTCTTTCTTTCTTTCTTTCTTTCTTTCTTACTGATCTATCTTTCTAACTAACTAATCTTTCTTTCTTTCTACCTAATCTTTCTTTCTTTCTAACTAATCTTTCTTTCTTTTGTAACTAATCTTTCTTTCTTTCTAACTAATCTTTCTTTCTTTCTAACTAATCTTTCTTTCTTACTGATCTATCTTTCTTTCTAACTAACTAATCTTTCTTTCTAACTGATGATCTTTTCTTTCTTTCTTTCTTTCTTTCTAACTAATTTTCTTTCTTTCTTTCTAACTAATCTTTCTTTCTTTCATTCTTTCTAACTAATCTTTCTTTCTTTCTAAGTAATCCATCTTTCTTTCTTTCTTTCTAACTAGTCTTTCTTTCTTTCTTTCTAACTAATCTATCTTTCTTTCTTTTTAACTAATCTATATATCTTTCTTTCTAACTAATCTATCTATCTTTCTTTCTTTTTAACTAATCTATCTATCTTTCTTTCTTTTTAACTAATCTATCTATCTATCTTTCTTTTTAACTAATCTATCTATCTTTCTTTCTAACTAATCCTTCTTTCTTTCTTTCTTTCTAACTAATCTTTCTTTCTTTCTTTCTTTCTTTCTTTTGTTCTTTCTAACTAATCTTTCTTCTCTCTTTCTTCTTTCTTTCTTCTCTCTTTCTTCTTTCTTTCTTTCTTTCTTTCTTTCTTTCTTTCTTTCTTTCTTTCTTTCTTTCTAACTAATCTTTCTTCTATCTTTCTTCTTTCTTTCTTTCTTTCTTTCTTTCTTCCTAATATTTCTTTCTTTTTTCTTTCTTTCTAACTAATCTTTCTTTCTTTCTTTCTAACTAATCTTCTTTCTTTCTTTCTTTCTAACTAATCTTTCTTTCTAACTAATCTTTCTTTCTTTCTTTCTTTCTTTCTAACTAATCTTCTTTCTTTCTTTCTTTCTTTCTAACTAATCTTCTTTCTTTCTTTCTTTCTTACTTTCTAACTAATCTTTCTTCTTTCTTTCTTTCTTTCTTTCTTTCTTTCTTTCTTTCTTTCTTTCTTTCTTTCTTTCTTTCTTTCTAACTAATCTTTCTTTCTTTCTTTCTAACTAATCTTTCTTCTTTCTTTCTTTCTTTCTTTCTCTCTTTCTAACTAATCTTTCTTCTTTCTTTCTTTCTTTCTTTCTTTCTTTCTTTCTTTCTTTCTAACTAATCTTTCTTTCTAACTAATCTTTCTTTCTTTCTAACTAATCTTTCTTCTTTCTTTCTTTCTTTCTAACTAATCTTTCTTTCTTTCTAACTAATCTTTCTTCTTTCTTTCTTTCTTTCTAACTAATCTTTCTTTCTTCTTTCTTTCTTTCTTTCTTTCTTTCTTTCTTTCTTTCTTTCTTTCTTACTTTCTAACTAATCTTTCTTTCTAACTAATCTTTCTTCTTTCTTTCTTTCTAACTAATCTTTCTAACTAATCTTTCTTCTTTCTTTCTTTCTTTCTTTCTTTCTTTCTTTCATTCTAACTAATCTTTCTTCTTTCTTTCTTTCTTTCTAACTAATCTTTCTTTCTAACTAATCTTTCTTCTTTCTTTCTTTCTTTCTTTCTTTCTTTCTTTCTTTCTAACTAATCTTTCTTCTTTCTTTCTTTCTTTCTTTCTAACTAATCTTTCTTTCTTTCTAACTAATCTTTCTTCTTTCTTTCTTTCTTTCTTTCTTTCTTTCTTTCTTTCTTTCTTTCTTTCTAACTAATCTTTCTTCTTTCTTTCTTTCTTTCTTTCTTTCTTTCTTTCTTTCTTTCTTTCTTTCTTTCTTTTGTTCTTTCTAACTAATCTTTCTTCTCTCTTTCTTCTTTCTTTCTTCTCTCTTTCTTCTTTCTTTCTTTCTTTCTTTCTTTCTTTCTTTCTTTCTTTCTTTCTTTCTTTCTTTCTAACTAATCTTTCTTCTATCTTTCTTCTTTCTTTCTTTCTTTCTTTCTTTCTTTCTTTCTTTCTTTCTTTCTTTCTTCCTAATATTTCTTTCTTTTTTCTTTCTTTCTAACTAATCTTTCTTTCTTTCTTTCTAACTAATCTTCTTTCTTTCTTTCTTTCTAACTAATCTTTCTTTCTAACTAATCTTTCTTTCTTTCTTTCTTTCTTTCTTTCTAACTAATCTTCTTTCTTTCTTTCTTTCTAATTAATCTTTCTTTCTTTTTACCTAATCTTTCTTTCTTTCTTTCTTTCTTTCTTTCTTTCTTTCTTTCTTACTGATCTATCTTTCTTTCTATCTTATCTTTCTTTCTGTCTTTCTAACTAATCTTTCTTTATTTCTTTCTAACTGATCTTTTCTTTCTTTCTAAATAATCATTCTTTCTTTCTTTCTTTCTAACTAATCCATCATTTTTTCTTTCTGACTAATCCATCTTTCTGTCTTTCTAACTAATCTTTCTTTCATTCTTTCTAACTAATCCTTCTTTCTTTCTTTCTTTCTAACTAATCTTTCTTTCTTTCTTTCTTTCTTTCTTTTGTTCTTTCTAACTAATCTTTCTTCTCTCTTTCTTCTTTCTTTCTTCTCTCTTTCTTCTTTCTTTCTTTCTTTCTTTCTTTCTTTCTTTCTTTCTTTCTTTCTTTCTTTCTTTCTTTCTAACTAATCTTTCTTCTATCTTTCTTCTTTCTTTCTTTCTTTCTTTCTTTCTTCCTAATATTTCTTTCTTTTTTCTTTCTTTCTAACTAATCTTTCTTTCTTTCTTTCTAACTAATCTTCTTTCTTTCTTTCTTTCTAACTAATCTTTCTTTCTAACTAATCTTTCTTTCTTTCTTTCTTTCTTTCTAACTAATCTTCTTTCTTTCTTTCTTTCTTTCTAACTAATCTTCTTTCTTTCTTTCTTTCTTACTTTCTAACTAATCTTTCTTCTTTCTTTCTTTCTTTCTTTCTTTCTTTCTTTCTTTCTTTCTTTCTTTCTTTCTAACTAATCTTTCTTTCTTTCTTTCTAACTAATCTTTCTTCTTTCTTTCTTTCTTTCTTTCTCTCTTTCTAACTAATCTTTCTTCTTTCTTTCTTTCTTTCTTTCTTTCTTTCTTTCTTTCTTTCTAACTAATCTTTCTTTCTAACTAATCTTTCTTTCTTTCTAACTAATCTTTCTTCTTTCTTTCTTTCTTTCTAACTAATCTTTCTTTCTTTCTAACTAATCTTTCTTCTTTCTTTCTTTCTTTCTAACTAATCTTTCTTTCTTCTTTCTTTCTTTCTTTCTTTCTTTCTTTCTTTCTTTCTTTCTTTCTTTCTTTCTTACTTTCTAACTAATCTTTCTTTCTAACTAATCTTTCTTCTTTCTTTCTTTCTAACTAATCTTTCTAACTAATCTTTCTTCTTTCTTTCTTTCTTTCTTTCTTTCTTTCTTTCTTTCATTCTAACTAATCTTTCTTCTTTCTTTCTTTCTTTCTAACTAATCTTTCTTTCTAACTAATCTTTCTTCTTTCTTTCTTTCTTTCTTTCTTTCTTTCTTTCTTTCTTTCTAACTAATCTTTCTTCTTTCTTTCTTTCTTTCTTTCTAACTAATCTTTCTTTCTTTCTAACTAATCTTTCTTCTTTCTTTCTTTCTTTCTTTCTTTCTTTCTTTCTTTCTTTCTTTCTAACTAATCTTTCTTCTTTCTTTCTTTCTTTCTTTCTTTCTTTCTTTCTTTCTTTCTTTCTTTCTTTCTTTTGTTCTTTCTAACTAATCTTTCTTCTCTCTTTCTTCTTTCTTTCTTCTCTCTTTCTTCTTTCTTTCTTTCTTTCTTTCTTTCTTTCTTTCTTTCTTTCTTTCTTTCTTTCTTTCTTTCTAACTAATCTTTCTTCTATCTTTCTTCTTTCTTTCTTTCTTTCTTTCTTTCTTTCTTTCTTTCTTTCTTTCTTTCTTTCTTTCTTCCTAATATTTCTTTCTTTTTTCTTTCTTTCTAACTAATCTTTCTTTCTTTCTTTCTAACTAATCTTCTTTCTTTCTTTCTTTCTAACTAATCTTTCTTTCTAACTAATCTTTCTTTCTTTCTTTCTTTCTTTCTTTCTAACTAATCTTCTTTCTTTCTTTCTTTCTAATTAATCTTTCTTTCTTTTTACCTAATCTTTCTTTCTTTCTTTCTTTCTTTCTTTCTTTCTTTCTTTCTTTCTTTCTTACTGATCTATCTTTCTTTCTATCTTATCTTTCTTTCTGTCTTTCTAACTAATCTTTCTTTATTTCTTTCTAACTGATCTTTTCTTTCTTTCTAAATAATCATTCTTTCTTTCTTTCTTTCTAACTAATCCATCATTTTTTCTTTCTGACTAATCCATCTTTCTGTCTTTCTAACTAATCTTTCTTTCATTCTTTCTAACTAATCTTTCTTTCTTTCTAAGTAATCCATCTTTCTTTCTAACTAATCTATCTTTCTTTCTTTTTAACTAATCTATCTATCTATCTTTCTTTCTAACTAATCTATCTATCTTTCTTTTGAACTAATCTATCTATCTTTCTTTCTTTCTAACTAATCTTTCTTTCTAACTAATCTTTCTTTCTTTCTTTCTTTCTTTCTTTCTTACTGATCTATCTTTCTAACTAACTAATCTTTCTTTCTTTCTACCTAATCTTTCTTTCTTTCTAACTAATCTTTCTTTCTTTTGTAACTAATCTTTCTTTCTTTCTAACTAATCTTTCTTTCTTTCTAACTAATCTTTCTTTCTTACTGATCTATCTTTCTTTCTAACTAACTAATCTTTCTTTCTAACTGATGATCTTTTCTTTCTTTCTTTCTTTCTTTCTAACTAATTTTCTTTCTTTCTTTCTAACTAATCTTTCTTTCTTTCATTCTTTCTAACTAATCTTTCTTTCTTTCTAAGTAATCCATCTTTCTTTCTTTCTTTCTAACTAGTCTTTCTTTCTTTCTTTCTAACTAATCTATCTTTCTTTCTTTTTAACTAATCTATATATCTTTCTTTCTAACTAATCTATCTATCTTTCTTTCTTTTTAACTAATCTATCTATCTTTCTTTCTTTTTAACTAATCTATCTATCTATCTTTCTTTTTAACTAATCTATCTATCTTTCTTTCTAACTAATCCTTCTTTCTTTCTTTCTTTCTAACTAATCTTTCTTTCTTTCTTTCTTTCTTTTGTTCTTTCTAACTAATCTTTCTTCTCTCTTTCTTCTTTCTTTCTTCTCTCTTTCTTCTTTCTTTCTTTCTTTCTTTCTTTCTTTCTTTCTTTCTTTCTTTCTTTCTTTCTTTCTTTCTAACTAATCTTTCTTCTATCTTTCTTCTTTCTTTCTTTCTTTCTTTCTTTCTTCCTAATATTTCTTTCTTTTTTCTTTCTTTCTAACTAATCTTTCTTTCTTTCTTTCTAACTAATCTTCTTTCTTTCTTTCTTTCTAACTAATCTTTCTTTCTAACTAATCTTTCTTTCTTTCTTTCTTTCTAACTAATCTTCTTTCTTTCTTTCTTTCTTTCTAACTAATCTTTCTTCTATCTTTCTTCTTTCTTTCTTTCTTTCTTTCTTTCTTTCTTCCTAATATTTCTTTCTTTTTTCTTTCTTTCTAACTAATCTTTCTTTCTTACTTTCTAACTAATCTTTCTTCTTTCTTTCTTTCTTTCTTTCTTTCTTTCTTTCTTTCTAACTAATCTTTCTTTCTTTCTTTCTAACTAATCTTTCTTCTTTCTTTCTTTCTTTCTTTCTCTCTTTCTAACTAATCTTTCTTCTTTCTTTCTTTCTTTCTTTCTTTCTTTCTTTCTTTCTTTCTTTCTTTCTAACTAATCTTTCTTTCTAACTAATCTTTCTTTCTTTCTAACTAATCTTTCTTCTTTCTTTCTTTCTTTCTAACTAATCTTTCTTTCTTTCTAACTAATCTTTCTTCTTTCTTTCTTTCTTTCTAACTAATCTTTCTTCTTTCTTTCTTTCTTTCTTTCTTTCTTTCTTTCTTTCTTTCTTTCTTTCTTTCTTTCTTACTTTCTAACTAATCTTTCTTTCTAACTAATCTTTCTTCTTTCTTTCTTTCTAACTAATCTTTCTAACTAATCTTTCTTCTTTCTTTCTTTCTTTCTTTCTTTCTTTCTTTCATTCTAACTAATCTTTCTTCTTTCTTTCTTTCTTTCTAACTAATCTTTCTTTCTAACTAATCTTTCTTCTTTCTTTCTTTCTTTCTTTCTTTCTTTCTTTCTAACTAATCTTTCTTCTTTCTTTCTTTCTTTCTTTCTAACTAATCTTTCTTTCTTTCTAACTAATCTTTCTTCTTTCTTTCTTTCTTTCTTTCTTTCTTTCTAACTAATCTTTCTTCTTTCTTTCTTTCTTTCTTTCTTTCTTTCTTTCTTTCTTTCTTTCTAACTAACTAATCTTTCTTTCTTACTAACTAATATTTCTTTCTTTCTTTCTAACTAATCTTCTTTCTTTCTTTCTTTCTTACTTTCTAAATAATCTTTCTTCTTTCTTTCTTTCTTTCTTTCTTTCTTTCTTTCTTTCTTTCTTTCTTTCTTTCTTTCTTTCTTACTTTCTAACTAATCTTTCTTTCTTTCTTTCTAACTAATCTGTCTTCTTTCTTTCTTTCTTTCTTTCTCTCTTTCTAACTAATCTTTCTTCTTTCTTTCTTTCTTTCTTTCTTTCTTTCTAACTAATCTTTCTTTCTTTCTAACTAATCTTTCTTCTTTCTTTCTTTCTTTCTTTCTTTCTAACTAATCTTTCTTTCTTTCTAACTAATCTTTCTTCTTTCTTTCTTTCTTTCTAACTAATCTTTCTTCTTTCTTTCTTTCTTTCTTTCTTTCTTTCCTTCTAACTAATCTTTCTTTCTTTCTAACTAATCTTTCTTCTTTCTTTCTTACTTTCTAACTAATCTTTCTTTCTTTCTTTCGTTCTAACTAATCTTTCTTTCTTTCTAAGTAATCCATCTTTCTTTCTTTCTTTCTTTCTTTCTAACTAGTCTTTCTTTCTTTCTAAGTAATCTATCTTTCTTTCTTTTTAACTAATCTATCTATCTTTCTTTCTATCTAATCTATCTATCTATCTTTCTTTCTTTTTAACTAATCTATCTATCTTTCTTTCTAACTAATCCTTCTTTCTTTCTTTCTAACTAATCTTTCTTTTTTTCTTACTGATCTATCTTTCTTTCTAACTAACTAATCTTTCTTTCTAACTGATCATCTTTTCTTTCTTTCTTTCTTTCTTTCTTTCTTTCTTTCTTTCTTTCTTTCTTTCTAACTAATTTTCTTTCTTTCTTTCTAACTAATCTTTCTTTCTTTCATTCTTTCTAACTAATCTTTCTTTCTTTCTAAGTAATCCATCTTTCTTTCTTTCTAACTAGTCTTTCTTTCTTTCTAACTAATCTTTCTTTCTAACTAATCTTTCTTCTTTCTTTCTTTCTTTCTTTCTAACTAATTTTCTTTCTTTCTAACTAATCTTTCTTTCTTTCATTCTTTCTAACTAATCTTTCTTTCTCTCTAAGTAATCCATCTTTCTTTCTTTCTAACTAGTCTTTCTTTCTTTCTAACTAATCTATCTTTCTTTCTTTTTAACTAATCTATCTATCTTTCTTTCTAACTAATCTATCTATCTTTCTTTCTTTTTAACTAATCTATCTATCTTCCTTTCTTTTTAACTAATCTATCTATCTATCTTTCTCTCTAAATAATCCTTTCTTTCTTTCTAACTAATCTTTCTTTCTTTCTTTCTTTCTTACTGATCTATCTTTCTAACTAACTAATCTTTCTTTCTTTCTAACTAATCTTTCTTTCTTTTGTAACTAATCTTTCTTTCTTTCTAACTAATCTTTCTTTCTTTCTTTCTAACTAATTTTTCTTTCTTTCTTTCTAACTAATCTTTCTTTCTTTCTAACTAACTAATCTTTCTTTCTAACTGATCATCTTTTCTTTCTTTCTTTCTTTCTTTCTTTCTAACTAATTTTCTTTCTTTCTTTCTAACTAATCTTTCTTTCTTTCTAACTAATCTATCTTTCTTTCTTTCTAACTAATCTTTCTTTTTTTCTTTCTAACTAATCTTTTATTCTTTCTAACTAATCTTTCTTTTTTTCTTTCTAACTAATTATCTTTCATTCTTTCTTTATAATTAATCTATCTTTCTTTATAAATAATCCATCTTTCTTTTTTCTTTCTTTCTTTCCAACTAATGTCTTTCTTTCTTTCTTTCTTACTGATCTATCTTTCTTTCTATCTTATCTTTCTTTTTTCTAACTAATCTTTCTTTCTTTATAACTAATCTTTCTTTCTTTTTACCTAATCTTTCTTTCTTTTTACCTAATCTTTCTTTCTTTTTACCTAATCTTTCTTTCTTTTTTCTTTCTTTCTTTCCAACTAATCTCTTTCTTTCTTTCTTTCTTACTGATCTATCTTTCTTTCTATCTTATCTTTCTTTCTGTCTTTCTAACTAATCTTTCTTTATTTCTTTTTAACTAATCTTTTCTTTCTTTCTAACTAATCTATCTTTCTTTCTTTTTAACTAATCTATATATCTTTCTTTCTAACTAATCTATCTATCTTTCTTTCTTTTTAACTAATCTATCTATCTTTCTTTCTTTTTAACTAATCTATCTATCTATCTTTCTTTTTAACTAATCTATCTATCTTTCTTTCTAACTAATCCTTCTTTCTTTCTTTCTTTCTAAATAATCTTTCTTTCTTTCTTTCTTTCTTTCTTTCTTTCTTTCTTTCTTTCTTTCTTTCTTTTGTTCTTTCTAACTAATCTTTCTTCTCTCTTTCTTCTTTCTTTCTTCTCTCTTTCTTCTTTCTTTCTTTCTTTCTTTCTTTCTTTCTTTCTTTCTTTCTTTCTTTCTTTCTTTCTAACTAATCTTTCTTCTATCTTTCTTCTTTCTTTCTTTCTTTCTTTCTTTCTTTCTTTCTTTCTTTCTTTCTTTCTTTCTTTCTTCCTAATATTTCTTTCTTTTTTCTTTCTTTCTAACTAATCTTTCTTTCTTTCTTTCTAACTAATCTTCTTTCTTTCTTTCTTTCTAACTAATCTTTCTTTCTAACTAATCTTTCTTTCTTTCTTTCTTTCTTTCTTTCTAACTAATCTTCTTTCTTTCTTTCTTTCTAATTAATCTTTCTTTCTTTTTACCTAATCTTTCTTTCTTTCTTTCTTTCTTTCTTTCTTTCTTTCTTTCTTTCTTTCTTTCTTACTGATCTATCTTTCTTTCTATCTTATCTTTCTTTCTGTCTTTCTAACTAATCTTTCTTTATTTCTTTCTAACTGATCTTTTCTTTCTTTCTAAATAATCATTCTTTCTTTCTTTCTAACTAATCCATCATTTTTTCTTTCTGACTAATCCATCTTTCTTTCTTTCTAACTAATCTTTCTTTCATTCTTTCTAACTAATCTTTCTTTCTTTCTAAGTAATCCATCTTTCTTTCTTTCTAACTAATCTATCTTTCTTTCTTTTTAACTAATCTATCTATCTATCTTTCTTTCTAACTAATCTATCTATCTTTCTTTTGAACTAATCTATCTATCTTTCTTTCTTTCTAACTAATCTTTCTTTCTAACTAATCTTTCTTTCTTTCTTTCTTTCTTTCTTTCTTACTGATCTATCTTTCTAACTAACTAATCTTTCTTTCTTTCTACCTAATCTTTCTTTCTTTCTAACTAATCTTTCTTTCTTTTGTAACTAATCTTTCTTTCTTTCTAACTAATCTTTCTTTCTTTCTAACTAATCTTTCTTTCTTACTGATCTATCTTTCTTTCTAACTAACTAATCTTTCTTTCTAACTGATGATCTTTTCTTTCTTTCTTTCTTTCTTTCTTTCTAACTAATTTTCTTTCTTTCTTTCTAACTAATCTTTCTTTCTTTCATTCTTTCTAACTAATCTTTCTTTCTTTCTAAGTAATCCATCTTTCTTTCTTTCTTTCTAACTAGTCTTTCTTTCTTTCTTTCTAACTAATCTATCTTTCTTTCTTTTTAACTAATCTATATATCTTTCTTTCTAACTAATCTATCTATCTTTCTTTCTTTTTAACTAATCTATCTATCTTTCTTTCTTTTTAACTAATCTATCTATCTATCTTTCTTTTTAACTAATCTATCTATCTTTCTTTCTAACTAATCCTTCTTTCTTTCTTTCTTTCTAACTAATCTTTCTTTCTTTCTTTCTTTCTTTCTTTTGTTCTTTCTAACTAATCTTTCTTCTCTCTTTCTTCTTTCTTTCTTCTCTCTTTCTTCTTTCTTTCTTTCTTTCTTTCTTTCTTTCTTTCTTTCTTTCTAACTAATCTTTCTTCTATCTTTCTTCTTTCTTTCTTTCTTTCTTTCTTTCTTCCTAATATTTCTTTCTTTTTTCTTTCTTTCTAACTAATCTTTCTTTCTTTCTTTCTAACTAATCTTCTTTCTTTCTTTCTTTCTAACTAATCTTTCTTTCTAACTAATCTTTCTTTCTTTCTTTCTTTCTTTCTTTCTTTCTAACTAATCTTCTTTCTTTCTTTCTTTCTTTCTAACTAATCTTCTTTCTTTCTTTCTTTCTTTCTTACTTTCTAACTAATCTTTCTTCTTTCTTTCTTTCTTTCTTTCTTTCTTTCTTACTAATCTTTCTTTCTTTCTTTCTAACTAATCTTTCTTCTTTCTTTCTTTCTTTCTTTCTTTCTCTCTTTCTAACTAATCTTTCTTCTTTCTTTCTTTCTTTCTTTCTTTCTTTCTTTCTAACTAATCTTTCTTTCTTTCTAACTAATCTTTCTTTCTTTCTAACTAATCTTTCTTCTTTCTTTCTTTCTTTCTAACTAATCTTTCTTTCTTTCTAACTAATCTTTCTTCTTTCTTTCTTTCTTTCTTTCTTTCTAACTAATCTTTCTTCTTTCTTTCTTTCTTTCTTTCTTTCTTTCTTTCTTTCTTTCTTTCTTACTTTCTAACTAATCTTTCTTTCTAACTAATCTTTCTTCTTTCTTTCTTTCTAACTAATCTTTCTAACTAATCTTTCTTCTTTCTTTCTTTCTTTCTTTCTTTCTTTCTTTCTTTCATTCTAACTAATCTTTCTTCTTTCTTTCTTTCTTTCTTTCTTTCTAACTAATCTTTCTTTCTAACTAATCTTTCTTCTTTCTTTCTTTCTTTCTTTCTTTCTTTCTTTCTAACTAATCTTTCTTCTTTCTTTCTTTCTTTCTTTCTAACTAATCTTTCTTTCTTTCTAACTAATCTTTCTTCTTTCTTTCTTTCTTTCTTTCTTTCTTTCTTTCTAACTAATCTTTCTTTCTTTCTTTATTTCTTTCTTTCTTTCTTTCTTTCTTTCTTTCTTTCTTTCTTTCTTTCTTTCTAACTAACTAATCTTTCTTTCTTACTAACTAATATTTCTTTCTTTCTTTCTAACTAATCTTCTTTCTTTCTTTCTTTCTTACTTTCTAAATAATCTTTCTTCTTTCTTTCTTTCTTTCTTTCTTTCTTTCTTTCTTTCTTTCTTTCTTTCTTTCTTACTTTCTAACTAATCTTTCTTTCTTTCTTTCTAACTAATCTGTCTTCTTTCTTTCTTTCTTTCTTTCTCTCTTTCTAACTAATCTTTCTTCTTTCTTTCTTTCTTTCTTTCTTTCTAACTAATCTTTCTTTCTTTCTAACTAATCTTTCTTCTTTCTTTCTTTCTTTCTTTCTTTCTAACTAATCTTTCTTTCTTTCTAACTAATCTTTCTTCTTTCTTTCTTTCTAACTAATCTTTCTTCTTTCTTTCTTTCTTTCTTTCTTTCTTTCTTTCTTTCTTTCTTTCTTTCCTTCTAACTAATCTTTCTTTCTTTCTAACTAATCTTTCTTCTTTCTTTCTTACTTTCTAACTAATCTTTCTTTCTTTCTTTCGTTCTAACTAATCTTTCTTTCTTTCTAAGTAATCCATCTTTCTTTCTTTCTTTCTTTCTTTCTTTCTAACTAGTCTTTCTTTCTTTCTAAGTAATCTATCTTTCTTTCTTTTTAACTAATCTATCTATCTTTCTTTCTATCTAATCTATCTATCTATCTTTCTTTCTTTTTAACTAATCTATCTATCTTTCTTTCTAACTAATCCTTCTTTCTTTCTTTCTAACTAATCTTTCTTTTTTTCTTACTGATCTATCTTTCTTTCTAACTAACTAATCTTTCTTTCTAACTGATCATCTTTTCTTTCTTTCTTTCTTTCTTTCTTTCTTTCTTTCTTTCTAACTAATTTTCTTTCTTTCTTTCTAACTAATCTTTCTTTCTTTCATTCTTTCTAACTAATCTTTCTTTCTTTCTAAGTAATCCATCTTTCTTTCTTTCTAACTAGTCTTTCTTTCTTTCTAACTAATCTTTCTTTCTAACTAATCTTTCTTCTTTCTTTCTTTCTTTCTTTCTAACTAATTTTCTTTCTTTCTAACTAATCTTTCTTTCTTTCATTCTTTCTAACTAATCTTTCTTTCTTTCTAAGTAATCCATCTTTCTTTCTTTCTAACTAGTCTTTCTTTCTTTCTAACTAATCTATCTTTCTTTCTTTTTAACTAATCTATCTATCTTTCTTTCTAACTAATCTATCTATCTTTCTTTCTTTTTAACTAATCTATCTATCTTCCTTTCTTTTTAACTAATCTATCTATCTATCTTTCTCTCTAAATAATCCTTTCTTTCTTTCTAACTAATCTTTCTTTCTTTCTTTCTTTCTTACTGATCTATCTTTCTAACTAACTAATCTTTCTTTCTTTCTAACTAATCTTTCTTTCTTTTGTAACTAATCTTTCTTTCTTTCTAACTAATCTTTCTTTCTTTCTTTCTAACTAATTTTTCTTTCTTTCTTTCTAACTAATCTTTCTTTCTAACTAACTAATCTTTCTGTCTAACTGATCATCTTTTCTTTCTTTCTTTCTTTCTTTCTTTCTAACTAATTTTCTTTCTTTCTTTCTAACTAATCTTTCTTTCTTTCTAACTAATCTATCTTTCTTTCTTTCTAACTAATCTTTCTTTTTTCTTTCTAACTAATCTTTTATTCTTTCTAACTAATCTTTCTTTTTTTCTTTCTAACTAATTATCTTTCGTTCTTTCTTTATAATTAATCTATCTTTCTTTATAAATAATCCATCTTTCTTTTTTCTTTCTTTCTTTCCAACTAATGTCTTTCTTTCTTTCTTTCTTACTGATCTATCTTTCTTTCTATCTTATCTTTCTTTTTTCTAACTAATCTTTCTTTCTTTATAACTAATCTTTCTTTCTTTTTACCTAATCTTTCTTTCTTTTTACCTAATCTTTCTTTCTTTTTACCTAATCTTTCTTTCTTTTTTCTTTCTTTCTTTCCAACTAATCTCTTTCTTTCTTTCTTTCTTACTGATCTATCTTTCTTTCTATCTTATCTTTCTTTCTGTCTTTCTAACTAATCTTTCTTTATTTCTTTTTAACTAATCTTTTCTTTCTTTCTAACTAATCTTTCTTTCATTCTTTCTAACTAATCCATCCTTCTTTCTTTCTGACTAATCCACCTTTCTTCCTTTCTAACTAATCCATCTTTCTTTCTTTCTAACTAATCTTTCTTCTTTCTTTCTAACTAAACTTTCTTCTTTCTTTCTAACTAATCCATCTATCAAACTTCAAACTATTTTAAACTTCTTCAAACTCTCTGGTCTGGCTTTTTCAAGCCAACTTAAAGTTTGTCTCATCAAACTTTTTTCTAGTTATTATTATTCTTCTGCCCCCTAAAATTTCTGACTCTAACTCCTCCTAGAGCTTTAACTCCACATACTCCAAACTCGGCACGGACACTCAAACTGTTCTCACTTAGTGTGCTATATCTTTTCTAACTGATCGGACTTACGGTTTTCCTAAAAATGACGATCGAAACTCGAAAAAAAACATTTGAAAATCCCATTGACTTAACATTGCGGAATGTTCAGATTTTCAAACTGACCAACTGCCAAAAATTCAAATCTAAACACCTTGAAGCCCTAGACTCAATCAAACTGCCATTCTATATGTACTAATGAACCTACCTATCTCTCTCTCTCTCTTTCTAACTCTCTCTTTCTAACTCTCTCTATCTCACTCTCTCTTTTTCTAACTCTCTATCTATCTAACTATCTATCTAACTCTCTATCTATCTCTTTCTAACTCTCTCTTTCTAACTCTCTATCTATCTAACTTTCTAACTCTCTCTTTCTAACTCTCTCTTTCTAACTCTCTATCTATCTCTTTCTAACTCTCTATCTATCTAACTTTCTAACTCTCTCTTTCTAACTCTCTCTTTCTAACTCTCTCTTTCTAACTCTCTCTTTCTAACTCGCTCTATCTCACTCTCTCTTTTTCTAACTCTCTATCTATCTAACTATCTATCTAACTCTCTATCTATCTCTTTCTAACTCTCTCTTTCTAACTCTCTATCTATCTAACTTTCTAACTCTTTCTTTCTAACTCTCTCTTTCTAACTCTCGATCTAACTATCTATCTAACTCTCTCTTTCTAACTCTCTCTTTCTAACTCTCGATCTATCTAACTATCTATCTATCTCTTTCTAACTCTCTCTTTCTAACTCTCTCTTTCTAACTCTCTCTTTCTAACTCTCTATCTATCTAACTTTCTAACTCTCTCTTTCTAACTCTCTCTTTCTTACTCTCTATCTATCTCTTTCTAACTCTCTCTTTCTAACTCTCTATCTCTCTCTTTCTAACTCTCTCTTTCTAACTCTCTATCTATCTCTTTCTAACTCTCTCTTTCTAACTCTCTCTTTCTAACTCTCGATCTATCTAACTATCTATCTATCTCTTTCTAACTCTCTCTTTCTAACTCTCTCTTTCTAACTCTCTCTTTCTAACTCTCTATCTATCTCTTTCTAACTCTCTCTTTCTAACTCTCTATCTCTCTCTTTCTAACTCTCTCTTTCTAACTCTCTATCTATCTCTTTCTAACTCTCTCTTTCTAACTCTCTATCTATCTCTTTCTAACTCTCTCTTTCTAACTCTCTCTTTCTAACTCTCTATCTATCTAACTTTCTAACTCTTTCTTTCTAACTCTCTCTTTCTAACTCTCGATCTAACTATCTATCTAACTCTCTCTTTCTATCTCTCTCTTTCTAACTCTCTCTTTCTAACTCTCTATCTATCTCTTTCTAACTCTCTCTTTCTAACTCTCTCTTTCTAACTCTCGATCTATCTAACTATCTATCTATCTCTTTCTAACTCTCTCTTTCTAACTCTCTCTTTCTAACTCTCTCTTTCTAACTCTCTATCTATCTCTTTCTAACTCTCTCTTTCTAACTCTCTATCTCTCTCTTTCTAACTCTCTCTTTCTAACTCTCTATCTATCTCTTTCTAACTCTCTCTTTCTAACTCTCTATCTATCTCTTTCTAACTCTCTCTTTCTAACTCTCTCTTTCTAACTCTCTATCTATCTAACTTTCTAACTCTTTCTTTCTAACTCTCTCTTTCTAACTCTCGATCTAACTATCTTTCTAACTCTCTCTTTCTAACTCTCTCTTTCTAACCCTCTCTTTCTAACTAATCTATCTTTCTTTCTTTCTAACTAATCTCTTTTAAACTTTCTTTCTTTCTAACTAATCTTTCTTTCTTTCTTTCTAACTAATCTTTCTTTCTAACTAATCTTTCTTTTTTTCTTTCTAACTAATCTTTCTTTCTTTCTTTCTAACTAATCTTTCTTTCTAACTAATCTATCTTTCTTTTTTCTAACTAATATTTCTTTCTTTTTTTTCAAACTAATCTTTCTTTCTTTCTAACTAATCTTTCTTTCTAACTAATCTTTCTTTCTAACTAATCTATCTTTCTTTCTTTCTAACTAATCTTTCTTTCTAACTAATCTCTTTTAAACTTTCTTTCTTTCTAACTAATCTTTCTTTCTTTCTAACTAATCTTTCTTTCTTTCTAACTAATCTTTCTTTCTAACTAATCTATCTTTCTTTCTTTCTAACTAATCTTTCTTTCTAACTAATCTCTTTTAAACTTTCTTTCTTTCTAACTAATCTTTCTTTCTTTCTAACTAATCTTTCTTTCTAACTAATCTATCTTTCTTTCTTTCTAACTAATCTTTCTTTCTAACTAATCTCTTTTAAACTTTCTTTCTTTCTAACTAATCTTTCTTTCTTTCTAACTAATCTTTCTTTCTAACTAATCTATCTTTCTTTCTTTCTAACTAATCTTTCTTTCTAACTAATCTTTCTTTCTTTCTTTCTAACTAATCTTTCTTTCTTTTTTTCAAACTAATCTTTCTTTCTAACTAATCTTTCTTTCTAACTAATCTATCTTTCTTTCTTTCTAACTAATCTTTCTTTCTTTCCTTCTAACTAATCTATCTTTCTTTCTATCTATCTAACTAATCTTTCTTTCTTTCTTTTTAACTAATCTTTCTTTCTAACTAATCTTTCTTTCTTTTTTCTTTAAAACTAATATTTCTTCTTTCTTTCTAACTATTCTTTCTTTCTTTCTTCCTTTTTAAACTAATGTTTCTTTTTTTTTTTACTTTGAACTATTTAACATTTTAAACTACTTTAAACTTCAAACTACTTTTAAACTAATTCAAACTTTCTGCGCCAAACTTTCACAAGCCAACTTAAAGTTTGTCTTGACGAACTTTTTCTAGTTAAGTTGGCTTGGAGAGCCAACTTACTGATATTGTACTTAAACTTATTATTAAGTTGGCTTGGAGAGCCAACTTACTGATATTGTACTTAAACTTATTATTATTATTATTATTATTCTTCTTAGAAAACTGTTGACTGCTACTCCTCCTAGAGCTTTAACTCTACAAACTCCAAACTCAGACTAGACCTTTGGACTGGTCTGAAGTTAGTTGCTATATCTTTTCTAACTGATCGGACTTACGGTTTTCCTAAAAACTACGATCAAACTCGGAAAAAACTCCCATTGACTTTACATTGCGGAATCTTCAGATTTTCAAACTCCCCAACTGTCAAAAATTCAAATGTAAATCCCTTGAAACCCTAGACTGAATCAAACTGCCATTCTATATACTATATGAGCCATTGAGACTCATTCAAACTAATAAACTCATCTATCTATGACACTTATCCATCTATCTATCTATCTACTTTAAACTAAATTAAACTTCAAACTAAATTAAACTTTAAACTTCAAACTAATTTAAACTTGAAACTTATTTAAACTTTAAACTTCAAACTTATTTAAACTTTAAACTTCAAACTAATTTAAACTTTAAACTCATAAACTCGTACACTTATAAACTCATACACTTATAAACTCATGAATTCATACACTTATGAACTCAAACTCATAAATGAATAAACTCTGAACTCTTACTCATTTAAACTTATAAACTCTAAACTCATAAATTCATACACTTATAAACTCATGAACTTATAAATGCATTAATTCATACACGTATGAACTCTCATGAATTCATACACTTATGAACTTTTAAACTCATAAATAGTTCACCATAGCAAACACCCAGAACACTCTAGCAACTGCATAGCAACCACCCAGAACACCCTAGAAACCAACTGAAATACCTTAGAACACCCTAGCAACACCATAGCAACCACCCACAATACCTTAGAACACCCTAGCAACCACATAATATACCTTAGAACACCCTAGCAACCACCCAGAACACCCTAGCAACCGCCCAAAATACCTTAGAACACCCTAGCAACCACCCAAAATGCCTTATAACACCCTAGCAACACCCTAGCAACCACCAAAAATACCTTAGAACACCCTAGCAACCACCCAGAACACCCTAGCAACCGCCCAAAATACCTTAGAACACCCTAGCAACCACCCAAAATGCCTTATAACACCCTAGCAACACCCTAGCAACCACCCAAAATACCTTAGAACACCCTAGCAACCACCCAAAATACATTAGAACACCATAGCAACACCATAGCAACCACCCAAAATACCTTAGAACACCCTAGCAACCACATAATATACCTTAGAACACCCTAGCAACCACCCACAACACCCTAGCAACCGCCCAAAATACCTTAGAACACCCTAGCAACCACCCAAAATGCCTTATAACACCCTAGCAACACCATAGCAACCACCCACAATACCTTAGAACACCCTAGCAACCACCCAGAACACCCTAGCAACCACCCAAAATACCTTAGAACACCCTAGCAACCACCCAAAATAACTTAAAACACCCTAGCAACCACCCAAAATACCTTAGAACACCCTAGCAACACCATAGCAACCACCCAAAATACCTTAGAACACCCTAGCAACCACCAAAAATACCTTAGAACACCCTAGCAACCACCCGAAATACCTCAGAACATCCTAGCAACACCCTAGCAACCACCCAAAATACCTTAGAACACCCTAACAACACCCTAGCAACCACCCAAAATACCTTGAAACACCCTAGCAACACCATAGCAACCACCTACAATACCCTAGAACACCCTAGCAACCACCCAGAACACCCTAGCAACCACTCAAAATACCTTAGAAACCACTTAGCAACCCACTAGAAACACCCTAGCAACATTTAATTACTTGAAACTATACTTTAACCTTTAAAACTACTTTGAACTTTAAACTATTTAAAACTTTAAACTACTTTAAACTACTTTAACTTTCAAACTAATTTAAACTTCAAACTACTTTAAAATTCTAACTAATTTAAACTTTAAATTAATTTAAACTATTTTAAACTTTAAACTAAGTTAAACTATAAACTACTTTAAACTAATTTAAACTTCAAACTAATTTAAACTTTAAACTAATTTAAACTTCAAACTACTTTAAACTTCTTCAAACTTTGCGGTCCAAACTTTCACAAGCCAACTTAAAGTTTGTCTCGACGAACTTTTTCTAGTTATTATTATTATTATTATTATTCTTCTTAGAAAACTGTTGACTGCTACTCCTCCTAGAGCTTTAACTCTACAAACTCCAAACTCAGACTAGACCTTTGGACTGGTCTGAAGTTAGTTGCTATATCTTTTCTAACTGATCGGACTTACGGTTTTCCTAAAAACTACGATCAATCTCGGAAAAAAACTCCCATTGACTTTACATTGCGGAATCTTCAGATTTTCAAACTCCCCAACTGTCAAAAATTCAAATGTAAATCCCTTGAAACCCTAGACTGAATCAAACTGCCATTCTATACACTATATGAGCCATTGAGACTCATTCAAACTAATAAACTCATCTATCTATGACACTTATCCATCTATCTATCTATCTACTTTAAACTAAATTAAACTTCAAACTAAATTAAACTTTAAACTTCAAACTAATTTAAACTTCAAACTTATTTAAACTTTAAACTTCAAACTTATTTAAACTTTAAACTTCAAACTAATTTAAACTTTAAACTCATAAACTCGTACACTTATAAACTCATACACTTATAAACTCATGAATTCATACACTTATGAACTCAAACTCATAAATTAATAAACTCTGAACTCTTACTCATTTAAACTTATAAACTCTAAACTCATAAATTCATACACTTATAAACTCATGAACTTATAAATGCATTAATTCATACACGTATGAACTCTCATGAATTCATACACTTATGAACTTTTAAACTCATAAATAGTTCACCATAGCAAACACCCAGAACACTCTAGCAACTGCATAGCAACCACCCAGAACACCCTAGAAACCAACTGAAATACCTTAGAACACCCTAGAAACACCATAGCAACCACCCACAATACCTTAGAACACCCTAGCAACCACATAATATACCTTAGAACACCCTAGCAACCACCCAGAACACCCTAGCAACCGCCCAAAATACCTTAGAACACCCTAGCAACCACCCAAAATGCCTTATAACACCCTAGCAACACCCTAACAACCACCCAAAATACCCTAGAACACCCTAGCAACCACCCAAAATACATTAGAACACCATAGCAACACCATAGCAACCACCCAAAATACCTTAGAACACCCTAGCAACACCCTAGCAACCACCAAAAATACCTTAGAACACCCTAGCAACACCCTAGCATCCACCCGAAATACCTCAGAACATCCTAGCAACACCCTAGCAACCACCCAAAATACCTTAGAACACCATAGCAACACCATAGCAACCACCCAAAATACCTTAGAACACCCTAACAACACCCTAGCAACCACCCAAAATGCCTTATAACACCCTAGCAACACCCTAGCAACCACCCAAAATACATTAGAACACCCTAGCAACACCATAGCAACCACCCAAAATACCTTAGAACACCCTAGCAACCACCCAAAATACCTTAGAACACCCTAGCAACACCCTAATAACCACCCGAAATACCTCAGAACATCCTAGCAACACCCTAGCAACCACCCAAAATACCTTAGAACACCATAGCAACACCATAGCAACCACCCAGAACACCCTAGCAACCACCCAAAATACATTAGAACACCCTAGCAACCACCCAGAACACCCTAGCAACCACCCAAAATATCTTAGAACACCCTAGCAACCACCCAAAATACCGTAGAACACCCTAGCAACACCATAGCAACCACCTAAAATACCCTAGAACACCCTAGCAACCACCCAGAACACCATAGCAACCACTCAAAATACCTTAGAAACCACTTAGCAACCCACTAGAAACACCCTAGCAACATTTAATTACTTGAAACTATACTTTAACCTTTAAACTACTTTGAACTTTAAACTATTTAAAACTTTAAACTACTTTAAACTACTTTAAACTAATTTAAACTTCAAACTACTTTAAAATTCAAACTTATTTAAACTTTAAACTACTTTAACTTTCAAACTAATTTAAACTTCAAACTACTTTAAAATTCAAACTAATTTAAACTTTAAATTAATTTAAACTATTTTAAACTTTAAACTAAGTTAAACTATAAACTAATTTAAACTAATTTAAACTTCAAACTACTTTAAACTTCAAACTTTGCGGTCCAAACTTTCACAAGCCAACTTAAAGTTTGTCTCGACGAACTTTTTCTAGTTATTATTATTATTCTTCTTACTCAAATTTACAACTCTAACTCCTCCTAGAGCTTTAACTCCACATACTCCAAACTCGGCACAGACACTCAAACTGTTCTGACTCGGTGTGCTATATCTTTTCTAACTGATCGGACTTACAGATTTCTTAAAAATTAATATTAAACATCATAAAATTCCCATAGACTTTCATTGCAGCATGTTCAAAATGAGCCAAGGCTACGGTGGCCCAGTAGTGCACAAAATAAAAACTCAAATCTAAACTCCCTGAAGCCCTAGACTCAATTAAATTACCATTCAATGTACCAATATCTATCTATCTATCTATCTATCTATCTATCTATCTATCTATCTATCTATCTATCTATCTAATCTATCTATCTATCTATCTATCTATCTATCTATCTATCTATCTATCTATCTAATCTATCTATCTTTCTAACTAATCTATCTATCTATCGATCTTTCTTTCTAACTAATCTATTTATCTTTCTAACTAATCTATCTATCTATCTATCTCTATCTATCTATCTATCTATCTTTCTAAATAATCTATCTATCTATCTATCTATCTATCTATCTATCTATCTAACTAATCTATCTATCTTTCTAACTAATCTATCTATCTATCGATCTTTCTTTCTAACTAATCTATTTATCTTTCTAACTAATCTATTTATCTTTCTAACTAATCTATCTATCTATCTATCTATCTATCTATCTATCTATCTTTCTAACTAATCTTTCTTTCTTTTTTTCTTTCTAACTAATCCATCCTTCTTTCTTTCTTACTGATCTATCTTTCTTTCTGTCTTTCTAACTAATCTTTCTTTATTTCTTTCTAACTAATCTTTTCTTTTTTTCTAACTAATCTTTCTTTCTTTCTTTCTTTCTTTCTTTCTTTCTTTCTTTCTTTCTTTCTAATTATCTTTCTTTCTTTCTTTCTAATTAATCTTTCTTTCTTTTTACCTAATCTTTCTTTCTTTCTTTCTTTCTTTCTTTCTTTCTTTCTTTCTTTCTTTCTTTCTTTCTTTCTTTCTTACTGATCTATCTTTCTTTCTATCTTATCTTTCTTTCTGTCTTTCTAACTAATCTTTCTTTATTTCTTTCTAACTGATCTTTTCTTTCTTTCTAAATAATCATTCTTTCTTTCTTTCTTTCTAACTAATCCATCATTTTTTCTTTCTGACTAATCCATCTTTCTTTCTTTCTAACTAATCTTTCTTTCATTCTTTCTAACTAATCTTTCTTTCTTTCTAAGTAATCCATCTTTCTTTCTTTCTAACTAATCTATCTTTCTTTCTTTTTAACTAATCTATCTATCTATCTTTCTTTCTAACTAATCTATCTATCTTTCTTTTGAACTAATCTATCTATCTTTCTTTCTTTCTAACTAATCTTTCTTTCTAACTAATCTTTCTTTCTTTCTTTCTTTCTTTCTTTCTTACTGATCTATCTTTCTAACTAACTAATCTTTCTTTCTTTCTACCTAATCTTTCTTTCTTTCTAACTAATCTTTCTTTCTTTTGTAACTAATCTTTCTTTCTTTCTAACTAATCTTTCTTTCTTTCTAACTAATCTTTCTTTCTTACTGATCTATCTTTCTTTCTAACTAACTAATCTTTCTTTCTAACTGATGATCTTTTCTTTCTTTCTTTCTTTCTTTCTTTCTTTCTAACTAATTTTCTTTCTTTCTTTCTAACTAATCTTTCTTTCTTTCATTCTTTCTAACTAATCTTTCTTTCTTTCTAAGTAATCCATCTTTCTTTCTTTCTTTCTAACTAGTCTTTCTTTCTTTCTTTCTAACTAATCTATCTTTCTTTCTTTTTAACTAATCTATATATCTTTCTTTCTAACTAATCTATCTATCTTTCTTTCTTTTTAACTAATCTATCTATCTTTCTTTCTTTTTAACTAATCTATCTATCTATCTTTCTTTTTAACTAATCTATCTATCTTTCTTTCTAACTAATCCTTCTTTCTTTCTTTCTTTCTAACTAATCTTTCTTTCTTTCTTTCTTTCTTTCTTTTGTTCTTTCTAACTAATCTTTCTTCTCTCTTTCTTCTTTCTTTCTTCTCTCTTTCTTCTTTCTTTCTTTCTTTCTTTCTTTCTTTCTTTCTTTCTAACTAATCTTTCTTCTATCTTTCTTCTTTCTTTCTTTCTTTCTTTCTTTCTTTCTTTCTTTCTTCCTAATATTTCTTTCTTTTTTCTTTCTTTCTAACTAATCTTTCTTTCTTTCTTTCTAACTAATCTTCTTTCTTTCTTTCTTTCTAACTAATCTTTCTTTCTAACTAATCTTTCTTTCTTTCTTTCTTTCTTTCTAACTAATCTTCTTTCTTTCTTTCTTTCTTTCTAACTAATCTTCTTTCTTTCTTTCTTTCTTACTTTCTAACTAATCTTTCTTCTTTCTTTCTTTCTTTCTTTCTTTCTTTCTTTCTTTCTTTCTTTCTTTCTTTCTTTCTTTCTTTCTTTCTTTCTTTCTTTCTTTCTTTCTTTCTAACTAATCTTTCTTTCTTTCTTTCTAACTAATCTTTCTTCTTTCTTTCTTTCTTTCTTTCTCTCTTTCTAACTAATCTTTCTTCTTTCTTTCTTTCTTTCTTTCTTTCTTTCTTTCTTTCGTTCTTTCTTTCTAACTAATCTTTCTTTCTTTCTAACTAATCTTTCTTTCTTTCTAACTAATCTTTCTTCTTTCTTTCTTTCTTTCTAACTAATCTTTCTTTCTTTCTAACTAATCTTTCTTCTTTCTTTCTTTCTTTCTAACTAATCTTTCTTCTTTCTTTCTTTCTTTCTTTCTTTCTTTCTTTCTTTCTTACTTTCTAACTAATCTTTCTTTCTAACTAATCTTTCTTCTTTCTTTCTTTCTAACTAATCTTTCTAACTAATCTTTCTTCTTTCTTTCTTTCTTTCTTTCTTTCTTTCTTTCTTTCTTTCATTCTAACTAATCTTTCTTCTTTCTTTCTTTCTTTCTTTCTAACTAATCTTTCTTTCTAACTAATCTTTCTTCTTTCTTTCTTTCTTTCTTTCTTTCTTTCTTTCTTTCTTTCTTTCTTTCTAACTAATCTTTCTTCTTTCTTTCTTTCTTTCTTTCTAACTAATCTTTCTTTCTTTCTAACTAATCTTTCTTCTTTCTTTCTTTCTTTCTTTCTTTCTTTCTTTCTTTCTTTCTAACTAATATTTCTTCTTTCTTTCTTTCTTTCTTTCTTTCTTTCTTTCTTTCTTTCTTTCTTTCTTTCTAACTAACTAATCTTTCTTTCTTACTAACTAATATTTCTTTCTTTCTTTCTAACTAATCTTCTTTCTTTCTTTCTTTCTTACTTTCTAAATAATCTTTCTTCTTTCTTTCTTTCTTTCTTTCTTTCTTTCTTTCTTTCTTTCTTACTTTCTAACTAATCTTTCTTTCTTTCTTTCTAACTAATCTGTCTTCTTTCTTTCTTTCTTTCTTTCTCTCTTTCTAACTAATCTTTCTTCTTTCTTTCTTTCTTTCTTTCTTTCTAACTAATCTTTCTTTCTTTCTAACTAATCTTTCTTCTTTCTTTCTTTCTTTCTAACTAATCTTTCTTTCTTTCTAACTAATCTTTCTTCTTTCTTTCTTTCTTTCTAACTAATCTTTCTTCTTTCTTTCTTTCTTTCTTTCTTTCTTTCTTTCTTTCCTTCTAACTAATCTTTCTTTCTTTCTAACTAATCTTTCTTCTTTCTTTCTTACTTTCTAACTAATCTTTCTTTCTTTCTTTCGTTCTAACTAATCTTTCTTTCTTTCTAAGTAATCCATCTTTCTTTCTTTCTTTCTTTCTTTCTTTCTTTCTTTCTAACTAGTCTTTCTTTCTTTCTAAGTAATCTATCTTTCTTTCTTTTTAACTAATCTATCTATCTTTCTTTCTATCTAATCTATCTATCTATCTTTCTTTCTTTTTAACTAATCTATCTATCTTTCTTTCTAACTAATCCTTCTTTCTTTCTTTCTAACTAATCTTTCTTTTTTTCTTACTGATCTATCTTTCTTTCTAACTAACTAATCTTTCTTTCTAACTGATCATCTTTTCTTTCTTTCTTTCTTTCTTTCTTTCTTTCTTTCTTTCTTTCTTTCTAACTAATTTTCTTTCTTTCTTTCTAACTAATCTTTCTTTCTTTCATTCTTTCTAACTAATCTTTCTTTCTTTCTAAGTAATCCATCTTTCTTTCTTTCTAACTAGTCTTTCTTTCTTTCTAACTAATCTTTCTTTCTAACTAATCTTTCTTCTTTCTTTCTTTCTTTCTTTCTAACTAATTTTCTTTCTTTCTAACTAATCTTTCTTTCTTTCATTCTTTCTAACTAATCTTTCTTTCTTTCTAAGTAATCCATCTTTCTTTCTTTCTAACTAGTCTTTCTTTCTTTCTAACTAATCTATCTTTCTTTCTTTTTAACTAATCTATCTATCTTTCTTTCTAACTAATCTATCTATCTTTCTTTCTTTTTAACTAATCTATCTATCTTCCTTTCTTTTTAACTAATCTATCTATCTATCTTTCTCTCTAAATAATCCTTTCTTTCTTTCTAACTAATCTTTCTTTCTTTCTTTCTTTCTTACTGATCTATCTTTCTAACTAACTAATCTTTCTTTCTTTCTAACTAATCTTTCTTTCTTTTGTAACTAATCTTTCTTTCTTTCTAACTAATCTTTCTTTCTTTCTTTCTAACTAATTTTTCTTTCTTTCTTTCTAACTAATCTTTCTTTCTAACTAACTAATCTTTCTTTCTAACTGATCATCTTTTCTTTCTTTCTTTCTTTCTTTCTAACTAATTTTCTTTCTTTCTTTCTAACTAATCTTTCTTTCTTTCTAACTAATCTATCTTTCTTTCTTTCTAACTAATCTTTCTTTTTTTCTTTCTAACTAATCTTTTATTCTTTCTAACTAATCTTTCTTTTTTTCTTTCTAACTAATTATCTTTCGTTCTTTCTTTATAATTAATCTATCTTTCTTTATAAATAATCCATCTTTCTTTTTTCTTTCTTTCTTTCCAACTAATGTCTTTCTTTCTTTCTTTCTTACTGATCTATCTTTCTTTCTATCTTATCTTTCTTTTTTCTAACTAATCTTTCTTTCTTTATAACTAATCTTTCTTTCTTTTTACCTAATCTTTCTTTCTTTTTACCTAATCTTTCTTTCTTTTTACCTAATCTTTCTTTCTTTTTTCTTTCTTTCTTTCCAACTAATCTCTTTCTTTCTTTCTTTCTTACTGATCTATCTTTCTTTCTATCTTATCTTTCTTTCTGTCTTTCTAACTAATCTTTCTTTATTTCTTTTTAACTAATCTTTTCTTTCTTTCTAACTAATCTTTCTTTCATTCTTTCTAACTAATCCATCCTTCTTTCTTTCTGACTAATCCACCTTTCTTCCTTTCTAACTAATCCATCTTTCTTTCTTTCTAACTAATCTTTCTTCTTTCTTTCTAACTAAACTTTCTTCTTTCTTTCTAACTAATCCATCTATCAAACTTCAAACTATTTTAAACTTCTTCAAACTCTCTGGTCTGGCTTTTTCAAGCCAACTTAAAGTTTGTCTCATCAAACTTTTTTCTAGTTATTATTATTCTTCTGCCCCCTAAAATTTCTGACTCTAACTCCTCCTAGAGCTTTAACTCCACATACTCCAAACTCGGCACGGACACTCAAACTGTTCTCACTTAGTGTGCTATATCTTTTCTAACTGATCGGACTTACGGTTTTCCTAAAAATGACGATCGAAACTCGAAAAAAAACATTTGAAAATCCCATTGACTTAACATTGCGGAATGTTCAGATTTTCAAACTGACCAACTGCCAAAAATTCAAAAATTCAAATCTAAACACCTTGAAGCCCTAGACTCAATCAAACTGCCATTCTATATGTACTAATGAACCTACCTATCTCTCTCTCTCTCTTTCTAACTCTCTCTTTCTAACTCTCTCTATCTCACTCTCTCTTTTTCTAACTCTCTATCTATCTAACTATCTATCTAACTCTCTATCTATCTCTTTCTAACTCTCTCTTTCTAACTCTCTATCTATCTAACTTTCTAACTCTCTCTTTCTAACTCTCTCTTTCTAACTCTCTCTTTCTAACTCTCTATCTATCTCTTTCTAACTCTCTCTTTCTAACTCTCTATCTATCTAACTTTCTAACTCTCTCTTTCTAACTCTCTCTTTCTAACTCTCTATCTATCTCTTTCTAACTCTCTATCTATCTAACTTTCTAACTCTCTCTTTCTAACTCTCTCTTTCTAACTCTCTCTTTCTAACTCTCTCTTTCTAACTCGCTCTATCTCACTCTCTCTTTTTCTAACTCTCTATCTATCTAACTATCTATCTAACTCTCTATCTATCTCTTTCTAACTCTCTCTTTCTAACTCTCTATCTATCTAACTTTCTAACTCTTTCTTTCTAACTCTCTCTTTCTAACTCTCTCTTTCTAACTCTCGATCTAACTATCTATCTAACTCTCTCTTTCTAACTCTCTCTTTCTAACTCTCGATCTATCTAACTATCTATCTATCTCTTTCTAACCCTCTCTTTCTAACTCTCTCTTTCTAACTCTCTCTTTCTAACTCTCTATCTATCTAACTTTCTAACTCTCTCTTTCTAACTCTCTCTTTCTTACTCTCTATCTATCTCTTTCTAACTCTCTCTTTCTAACTCTCTATCTCTCTCTTTCTAACTCTCTCTTTCTAACTCTCTATCTATCTCTTTCTAACTCTCTCTTTCTAACTCTCTCTTTCTAACTCTCGATCTATCTAACTATCTATCTATCTCTTTCTAACTCTCTCTTTCTAACTCTCTCTTTCTAACTCTCTCTTTCTAACTCTCTATCTATCTCTTTCTAACTCTCTCTTTCTAACTCTCTATCTCTCTCTTTCTAACTCTCTCTTTCTAACTCTCTATCTATCTCTTTCTAACTCTCTCTCTATCTCTTTCTAACTCTCTCTTTCTAACTCTCTCTTTCTAACTCTCTATCTATCTAACTTTCTAACTCTTTCTTTCTAACTCTCTCTTTCTAACTCTCGATCTAACTATCTATCTAACTCTCTCTTTCTAACTCTCTCTTTCTAACTCTCGATCTATCTAACTATCTATCTATCTCTTTCTAACTCTCTCTTTCTAACTCTCTCTTTCTAACTCTCTCTTTCTAACTCTCTCTTTCTAACTCTCTCTTTCTAACTCTCTATCTATCTCTTTCTAACTCTCTCTTTCTAACTTTCTCTTTCTAACTCTCTCTTTCTAACTCTCTCTTTCTAACTCTCTCTTTCTAACCCTCTCTTTCTAACTAATCTATCTTTCTTTCTTTCTAACTAATCTCTTTTAAACTTTCTTTCTTTCTAACTAATCTTTCTTTCTTTCTAACTAATCTTTCTTTCTAACTAATCTTTCTTTTTTTCTTTCTAACTAATCTTTCTTTCTTTCTTTCTAACTAATCTTTCTTTCTAACTAATCTATCTTTCTTTTTTCTAACTAATATTTCTTTCTTTTTTTTCAAACTAATCTTTCTTTCTTTCTAACTAATCTTTCTTTCTAACTAATCTCTTTTAAACTTTCTTTCTTTCTAACTAATCTTTCTTTCTTTCTAACTAATCTTTCTTTCTTTCTAACTAATCTTTCTTTCTAACTAATCTATCTTTCTTTCTTTCTAACTAATCTTTCTTTCTAACTAATCTCTTTTAAACTTTCTTTCTTTCTAACTAATCTTTCTTTCTTTCTAACTAATCTTTCTTTCTAACTAATCTATCTTTCTTTCTTTCTAACTAATCTTTCTTTCTAACTAATCTCTTTTAAACTTTCTTTCTTTCTAACTAATCTTTCTTTCTTTCTAACTAATCTTTCTTTCTAACTAATCTATCTTTCTTTCTTTCTAACTAATCTTTCTTTCTAACTAATCTTTCTTTCTTTCTTTCTAACTAATCTTTCTTTCTTTTTTTCAAACTAATCTTTCTTTCTAACTAATCTTTCTTTCTAACTAATCTATCTTTCTTTCTTTCTAACTAATCTTTCTTTCTTTCCTTCTAACTAATCTATCTTTCTTTCTATCTATCTAACTAATCTTTCTTTCTTTCTTTTTAACTAATCTTTCTTTCTAACTAATCTTTCTTTCTTTTTTCTTTAAAACTAATATTTCTTCTTTCTTTCTAACTATTCTTTCTTTCTTTCTTCCTTTTTAAACTAATGTTTCTTTTTTTTTTACTTTGAACTATTTAACATTTTAAACTACTTTAAACTTCAAACTACTTTTAAACTAATTCAAACTTTCTGCGCCAAACTTTCACAAGCCAACTTAAAGTTTGTCTTGACGAACTTTTTCTAGTTAAGTTGGCTTGGAGAGCCAACTTACTGATATTGTACTTAAACTTATTATTAAGTTGGCTTGGAGAGCCAACTTACTGATATTGTACTTAAACTTATTATTATTAAGTTGGCTTGGAGAGCCAACTTACTGATATTGTACTTAAACGTATTATTATTATTATTATTCTTCTTAGAAAACTGTTGACTGCTACTCCTCCTAGAGCTTTAACTCTACAAACTCCAAACTCAGACTAGACCTTTGGACTGTTCTGAAGTTAGTTGCTATATCTTTTCTAACTGATCGGACTTACGGTTTTCCTAAAAACTACGATCAAACTCGGAAAAAACTCCCATTGACTTTACATTGCGGAATCTTCAGATTTTCAAACTCCCCAACTGTCAAAAATTCTAATGTAAATCCCTTGAAACCCTAGACTGAATCAAACTGCCATTCTATATACTATATGAGCCATTGAGACTCATTCAAACTAATAAACTCATCTATCTATGACACTTATACATCTATCTATCTATCTACTTTAAACTAAATTAAACTTCAAACTAAATTAAACTTTAAACTTCAAACTAATTTAAACTTCAGACTTATTTAAACTTTAAACTTCAAACTTATTTAAACTTTAAACTCATAAACTCGTACACTTATAAACTCATACACTTATAAACTCATGAATTCATACACTTATGAACTCAAACTCATAAATTAATAAACTCTGAACTCTTACTCATTTAAACTTATAAACTCTAAACTCATAAATTCATACACTTATAAACTCATGAACTTATAAATGCATTAATTCATACACGTATGAACTCTCATGAATTCATACACTTATGAACTTTTAAACTCATAAATAGTTCACCATAGCAAACACCCAGAACACTCTAGCAACTGCATAGCAACCACCCAGAACACCCTAGAAACCAACTGAAATACCTTAGAACACCCTAGCAACACCATAGCAACCACCCACAATACCTTAGAACACCCTAGCAACCACATAATATACCTTAGAACACCCTAGCAACCACCCAGAACACCCTAGCAACCGCCCAAAATACCTTAGAACACCCTAGCAACCACCCAAAATGCCTTATAACACCCTAGCAACACCCTAGCAACCACCCAAAATACCTTAGAACACCCTAGCAACCACCCAAAATACATTAGAACACCCTAGCAACACCATAGCAACCACCCAAAATACCTTAGAACACCCTAGCAACACCCTAGCAACCCCCAAAAATACCTTAGAACACCCTAGCAACACCCTAGCAACCACCCAAAATACCTTAGAACACCCTAGCAACACCCTAGCAACCACCCGAAATACCTCAGAACATCCTAGCAACACCCTAGCAACCACCCAAAATACCTTAGAACACCCTAGCAACCACCCAGAACACCCTAGCAACCACCCAAAATACCTTAGAACACCCTAGCAACCACCCAAAATACCTTAGAACACCCTAGCAACACCCTAGCAACCACCCAAAATACCCTAGAACACCCTAGCAACCACCCGAAATACCTCAGAACATCCTAGCAACACCATAGCAACCACCCAAAATACCTTAGAACACCCTAGCAACACCCTAGCAACCACCCAAAATACCCTAGAACACCCTAGCAACCACCCGAAATACATTAGAACACCCTAACAACACCCTAGCAACCACCCAAAATACCTTAGAACACCCTAGCAACACCCTAGCAACCACCCAAAATACCTTAGAACACCCTAGCAACCACCCAAAATACATTAGCAACACCATAGCAACCACCCAAAATACCTTAGAACACCCTAGCAACACCCTAGCAACCACCCAAAATACCCTAGAACACCCTAGCAACCACCCAGAACACCCTAGCAACCACTCAAAATACATTAGAAACCACCTAGCAACCCACTAGAAACACCTTAGCAACATTTAATTACTTGAAACTATACTTTAACCTTTAAACTACTTTGAACTTTAAACTATTTAAAACTTTAAACTACTTTAAACTAATTTAAACTAATTTAAACTAATTTAAACTTCAAACTACTTTAAAATTCAAACTTATTTAAACTTCAAACTACTTTAAAATTCAAACTAATTTAAACTTTAAATTAATTTAAACTATTTTAAACTTTAAACTAAGTTAAACTATAAACTACTTTAAACTAATTTAAACTTCAAACTAATTTAAACTTTAAACTAATTTAAACTTCAAACTACTTTAAACTTCTTCAAACTTTGCGGTCCAAACTTTCACAAGCCAACTTAAAGTTTGTCTCGACGAACTTTTTCTAGTTATTATTATTCTTCTTCTTAGAAAACTGTTGACTGCTACTCCTCCTAGAGCTTTAACTCTACAAACTCCAAACTCAGACTAGACCTTTGGACTGGTCTGAAGTTAGTTGCTATATCTTTTCTAACTGATCGGACTTACGGTTTTCCTAAAAACTACGATCAAACTCGGAAAAAACTCCCATTGACTTTACATTGCGGAATCTTCAGATTTTCAAACTCCCCAACTGTCAAAAATTCAAATGTAAATCCCTTGAAACCCTAGACTGAATCAAACTGCCATTCTATATACTATATGAGCCATTGAGACTCATTCAAACTAATAAACTCATCTATCTATGACACTTATCCATCTATCTATCTATCTACTTTAAACTAAATTAAACTTCAAACTAAATTAAACTTTAAACTTCAAACTAATTTAAACTTGAAACTTATTTAAACTTTAAACTTCAAACTTATTTAAACTTTAAACTTCAAACTAATTTAAACTTTAAACTCATAAACTCGTACACTTATAAACTCATACACTTATAAACTCATGAATTCATACACTTATGAACTCAAACTCATAAATGAATAAACTCTGAACTCTTACTCATTTAAACTTATAAACTCTAAACTCATAAATTCATACACTTATAAACTCATGAACTTATAAATGCATTAATTCATACACGTATGAACTCTCATGAATTCATACACTTATGAACTTTTAAACTCATAAATAGTTCACCATAGCAAACACCCAGAACACTCTAGCAACTGCATAGCAACCACCCAGAACACCCTAGAAACCAACTGAAATACCTTAGAACACCCTAGCAACACCATAGCAACCACCCACAATACCTTAGAACACCCTAGCAACCACATAATATACCTTAGAACGCCCTAGCAACCACCCAGAACACCCTAGCAACCGCCCAAAATACCTTAGAACACCCTAGCAACCACCCAAAATGCCTTATAACACCCTAGCAACACCCTAGCAACCACCAAAAATACCTTAGAACACCCTAGCAACCACCCAGAACACCCTAGCAACCGCCCAAAATACCTTAGAACACCCTAGCAACCACCCAAAATGCCTTATAACACCCTAGCAACACCCTAGCAACCACCCAAAATACCTTAGAACACCCTAGCAACCACCCAAAATACATTAGAACACCATAGCAACACCATAGCAACCACCCAAAATACCTTAGAACACCCTAGCAACCACATAATATACCTTAGAACACCCTAGCAACCACCCACAACACCCTAGCAACCACCCAAAATACCTTAGAACACCCTAGCAACCACCCAAAATGCCTTATAACACCCTAGCAACACCATAGCAACCACCCACAATACCTTAGAACACCCTAGCAACCACCCAGAACACCCTAGCAACCACCCAAAATACCTTAGAACACCCTAGCAACCACCCAAAATAACTTAAAACACCCTAGCAACCACCCAAAATACCTTAGAACACCCTAGCAACACCATAGCAACCACCCAAAATACCTTAGAACACCCTAGCAACCACCAAAAATACCTTAGAACACCCTAGCAACCACCCGAAATACCTCAGGACATCCTAGCAACACCCTAGCAACCACCCAAAATACCTTAGAACACCATAGCAACCACCCAAAATACCTTAGAACACCCTAACAACACCCTAGCAACCACCCAAAATACCTTGAAACACCCTAGCAACACCATAGCAACCACCTAAAATACCCTAGAACACCCTAGCAACCACCCAGAACACCCTAGCAACCACTCAAAATACCTTAGAAACCACTTAGCAACCCACTAGAAACACCCTAGCAACATTTAATTACTTGAAACTATACTTTAACCTTTAAAACTACTTTGAACTTTAAACTATTTAAAACTTTAAACTACTTTAAACTACTTTAACTTTCAAACTAATTTAAACTTCAAACTACTTTAAAATTCAAACTAATTTAAACTTTAAATTAATTTAAACTATTTTAAACTTTAAACTAAGTTAAACTATAAACTACTTTAAACTAATTTAAACTTCAAACTAATTTAAACTTTAAACTAATTTAAACTTCTTCAAACTTTGCGGTCCAAACTTTCACAAGCCAACTTAAAGTTTGTCTCGACGAACTTTTTCTATTTATTATTATTAAGTTGGCTTGGAGAGCCAACTTACTGATATTGTACTTAAACTTATTATTATTATTAAGTTGGCTTGTGAGAGCCAACTTACTGAAATCCTATTTAAACTTATTATTATTATTATTATTATTATTCTTCTGCCCCCTAAAATTTCTGACTCTAACTCCTCCTAGAGCTTTAACTCCACATACTCCAAACTCGGCACGGACACTCAAACTGTTCTCACTTAGTGTGCTATATCTTTTCTAACTGATCGGACTTACGGTTTTCCTAAAAATGTTGATCGAAACTCGAAAAAAAACATTTGAAAATCCCATTGACTTAACATTGCGGAATGTTCAGACTGTCAAACTCCCCAACTGTCAAAATTTCAAATCTAAATCCCTTGAAGCCCTGGACTCAAACTGCCATTCTATACACTATATGAGCCATTGAGACTCATTTAAACTAATGAACTCATCAATGACACTTCTAACTATCTAATCTTAAACTCTTAAACTCATAATAAATTAATAAACTCTAAACTTGAACTCTTAGACTCATTTAAACTTATACACTCTAAACTCATAAACTCTAAATTCATAAACCCATACTCTTATAAACTCTCATAAACTATTAAACTCATAAGTTAATAAACTCTGGACACTTACTCATTTAAACTTATAAACTCTAAACTCATAAATTAATCAACTCTGAACTCTTACTCATTTAAACTTAAAATCTCATGAATTTATACACTTATAAACTCATAAACATAGAAACTCATGAATTCATACACTAATGAACTCTCATGAATTCATACACTAATGAACTCTCATGAATTCATACACTAATGAACTCTCATGGATTCATACTTATGAACTTTAAACTCATAAACTGAGTGTGTGTCTGAGTGAATGTATGCGTGTATATGTGTGTGTGTCTGTGAGCGAGTTAGTGTGTGTGTGCATTTGTGAGTGTATGTGCATGAGTGTGTGTGTTAGTGAGCGTGTGTGTGTGTGTGTGTGAGTTAGTGAGCAAGTGTGTGTGTGTGTGTGTGTGTGTGTGTGTGTGAGTTAGTGAGCTTGTCTGTGTGTGTGTGTGTGTGTTAGAGTTAGTGAGCGTGTCTGTGTGTGTTTGTGTTAGTGAGCATGTCTGTCTGTGAGTGTTTGTGAGTGAATAACTCATGAATTCATACACTTATAAACTCTTAAACTAAAATGAATAAACTCTGAACTCTTACTCATCTAAACTTATTAACTCTAAACTTGTACACTTATAAACACATGAATTCATACACTTATGAACGTTTAAACTCATAAATAGTTCACCATAGCAACCACCCAAAATACATTAGAACACCCTAGCAACACCTTAGCAACCACCCAAAATACCTTGGAACACCCTAGCAACACCATAGCAACCACCCAAAATACATTAGAACACCCTAGCAACACCTTAGCAACCACCCAAAATACCTTGGAACACCCTAGCAACACCATAGCAACCACCCAGAACACCCTAGCAACCGCCTAGCAACCCCCAGAACACCATAGCAACTACCCAAAATACCTCAGAACACCCTAGCAACACCATAGCAACCACCCAGAACACCCTAGCAACCGCCCAAAATACATTAGAACACCTTAGCAACACCATAGCAACCAACAAAAATAACTTAGAACACCATAGCAACCATCCAGAACACCCTAGCAACCACCCAAAATACTTTAGAACACCCTAGCAACACCATAGCAACCGCCCAAAATACCTTAGAACACCGTAGCAACACCATAGCAACCACCCAGAACACCCTAGCAACCACCCAAAATACCTTAGAACACCCTAGCAACACCATAGCAACCAACCAAAAGACCTTAGAAACACCCTAGCAACCACCCAAAATACCTTAGAACACCATAGCAACCACCCAGAACACCCTAGCAACCACCCCAAATACCTTAGAACACCCTAGCAACACCATAGCAACCGCCCAGAACCCCCTAGCAACCACCCAATACCTTAGAACACCCTAGCAACACCATAGCAACCAACCAAAATACCTTAGAACACCCTAGCAACCACCCAGAACACCCTAGCAACCACCCAAAATACCTTAGAACACCCTAGCAACACCATAGCAACCACCCAAAATACCTTAGAACACCCTAGCAACCACCCAAAATACCTTAGAACATCCTAGCAACACCATAGCAACCACCCAGAACACCCTAGCAACCACCTAAAATACCTTAGAACACCCTAGCAACACCATAGCAACCACCCAAAATACCTTAGAACACCCTAGCAACCACCCAAAATACCTTAGAACATCCTAGCAACACCATAGCAACCACCCAGAACACCCTAGCAACCACCCAAAATACCTTAGAACACCCTAGCAACACCATAGCAACCACCCAAAATACCTTAGAACACCCTAGCAACCACCCAAAATACCTTAGAACATCCTAGCAACACCATAGCAACCACCCAGAACACCCTAGCAACCACCTAAAATACCTTAGAACACCCTAGCAACAACATAGCAACCACCCAGAACACCCTAGCAACTGCCTAGCAACCACCCAGAACACCATTGCAACCACCCAGAACACCCTAGCAACCGCCTAACAACCAACCAGAACACCCTAGCAACCACCCAGAACACCCTAGCAACTACCTAGCAACCACCCAGAACACCCTAGCAACCGCCTAACAACCACCCAGAACACCCTAGCAAATGTCTAGCAACCACCCAGAACACCAAAGCAACCCACTAGAAACACCGTAGCAACTTTAAATTACTTAAAACTATTCTTTAAACTAATTTAAACTTTAAACTAATTTAAACTCTAAACTAATTTAAAATTCAAACTAATTTAAACTTCAAACTACTTTAAACTTCTTCAAACTTTGCGGTCCAAACTTTCACAAGCCAACTTAAAGTTTGTCTCGACGAACTTTTTCTAGTTATTATTATTATTATTCTTAGAAAACTGTTGACTGCTACTCCTCCTAGAGCTTTAACTCTACAAACTCCAAACTCAGACTAGACCTTTGGACTGGTCTGAAGTTAGTTGCTATATCTTTTCTAACTGATCGGACTTACGGTTTTCCTAAAAACTACGATCAATCTCGGAAAAAACTCCCATTGACTTTACATTGCGGAATCTTCAGATTTTCAAACTCCCCAACTGTCAAAAATTCAAATGTAAATCCCTTGAAACCCTAGACTGAATCAAACTGCCATTCTATACACTATATGAGCCATTGAGACTCATTCAAACTAATAAACTCATCTATCTATGACACTTATCCATCTATCTATCTATCTACTTTAAACTAAATTAAACTTCAAACTAAATTAAACTTTAAACTTCAAACTAATTTAAACTTCAAACTTATTTAAACTTTAAACTTCAAACTTATTTAAACTTTAAACTTCAAACTAATTTAAACTTTAAACTCATAAACTCGTACACTTATAAACTCATACACTTATAAACTCATGAATTCATACACTTATGAACTCAAACTCATAAATTAATAAACTCTGAACTCTTACTCATTTAAACTTATAAACTCTAAACTCATAAATTCATACACTTATAAACTCATGAACTTATAAATGCATTAATTCATACACGTATGAACTCTCATGAATTCATACACTTATGAACTTTTAAACTCATAAATAGTTCACCATAGCAAACACCCAGAACACTCTAGCAACTGCATAGCAACCACCCAGAACACCCTAGAAACCAACTGAAATACCTTAGAACACCCTAGAAACACCATAGCAACCACCCACAATACCTTAGAACACCCTAGCAACCACATAATATACCTTAGAACACCCTAGCAACCACCCAGAACACCCTAGCAACCGCCCAAAATACCTTAGAACACCCTAGCAACCACCCAAAATGCCTTATAACACCCTAGCAACACCCTAACAACCACCCAAAATACCCTAGAACACCCTAGCAACCACCCAAAATACATTAGAACACCATAGCAACACCATAGCAACCACCCAAAATACCTTAGAACACCCTAGCAACACCCTAGCAACCACCAAAAATACCTTAGAACACCCTAGCAACACCCTAGCAACCACCCGAAATACCTCAGAACATCCTAGCAACACCCTAGCAACCACCCAAAATACCTTAGAACACCATAGCAACACCATAGCAACCACCCAAAATACCTTAGAACACCCTAACAACACCCTAGCAACCACCCAAAATGCCTTATAACACCCTAGCAACACCCTAGCAACCACCCAAAATACATTAGAACACCCTAGCAACACCATAGCAACCACCCAGAATACCTTAGAACACCCTAGCAACACCCTAGCAACCACCCAAAATACCTTAGAACACCCTAGCAACCACCCAAAATACCTTAGAACACCCTAGCAACACCATAACAACAACCCAAAATACCTTAGAACACCCTAGCAACCACCAAAAATACCTTAGAACACCCTAGCAACACCCTAGCAACCACCCGAAATACCTCAGAACATCCTAGCAACACCCTAGCAACCACCCAAAATACCTTAGAACACCCTAGCAACCACCAAAAATACCTTAGAACACCCTAGCAACACCCTAGCAACCACCCGAAATACCTCAGAACATCCTAGCAACACCCTAGCAACCACCCAAAATACCTTAGAACACCCTAGCAACACCACAGCAACCACCCAAAATACCTTAGAACACCCTAGCAACCACCAAAAATACCTTAGAACACCCTAGCAACACCCTAGCAACCACCCGAAATACCTCAGAACATCCTAGCAACACCCTAGCAACCACCCAAAATACCTTAGAACACCACAGCAACACCATAGCAACCACCCAAAATACCTTAGAACACCCTAACAACACCCTAGCAACCACCCAAAATACCTTAAAACACCCTAGCAACACCATAGCAACCACCTAAAATACCCTAGAACACCCTAGCAACCACTCAAAATACCTTAGAAACCACCTAGCAACCCACTAGAAACACCCTTGCAACATTTAATTACTTGAAACTATACTTTAACCTTTAAACTACTTTGAACTTTAAACTATTTAAAACTTTAAACTACTTTAACTTTCAAACTAATTTAAACTTCAAACTACTTTAAAATTCAAACTTATTTAAACTTTAAACTACTTTAACTTTCAAACTAATTTAAACTTCAAACTACTTTAAAATTCAAACTTATTTAAACTTTAAACTACTTTAACTTTCAAACTAATCTAAACTTCAAACTACTTTAAAATTCAAACTAATTTAAACTTTAAATTAATTTAAACTATTTTAAACTTTAAACTAAGTTAAACTGTAAACTACTTTAAACTAATTTAAACTTTAAACTAATTTAAACTTCAAACTACTTTAAACTTCTTCAAACTTTGCGGTCCAAACTTTCACAAGCCAACTTAAAGTTTGTCTCGACGAACTTTTTCTAGTTAAGTTGGCTTGGAGAGCCAACTTACTGATATTGTACTTAAACTTATTATTAAGTTGGCTTGGAGAGCCAACTTACTGATATTGTACTTAAACTTATTATTATTATTATTAAGTTGGCTTGGAGAGCCAACTTACTGATATTGTACTTAAACTTATTATTATTATTATTATTATTCTTCTTAGAAAACTGTTGACTGCTACTCCTCCTAGAGCTTTAACTCTACAAACTCCAAACTCAGACTAGACCTTTGGACTGGTCTGAAGTTAGTTGCTATATCTTTTCTAACTGATCGGACTTACGGTTTTCCTAAAAACTACGATCAAACTCGGAAAAAACTCCCATTGACTTTACATTGCGGAATCTTCAGATTTTCAAACTCCCCAACTGTCAAAAATTCAAATGTAAATCCCTTGAAACCCTAGACTGAATCAAACTGCCATTCTATACACTATATGAGCCATTGAGACTCATTTAAACTAATAAACTCATCTATCTATGACACTCATCTATCTATCTATCTATCTATCTACTTTAAACTAAATTAAACTTCAAACTAAATTAAACTTTAAACTTCAAACTAATTTAAACTTGAAACTTATTTAAACTTTAAACTTCAAACTTATTTAAACTTTAAACTTCAAACTAATTTAAACTTTAAACTCATAAACTCGTACACTTATAAACTCATACACTTATAAACTCATGAATTCATACACTTATGAACTCAAACTCATAAATGAATAAACTCTGAACTCTTACTCATTTAAACTTATAAACTCTAAACTCATACATTCATACACTTATAAACTCATGAACTTATAAATGCATTAATTCATACACGTATGAACTCTCATGAATTCATACACTTATGAACTTTTAAACTCATAAATAGTTCACCATAGCAAACACCCAGAACACTCTAGCAACTGCATAGCAACCACCCAGAACACCCTAGAAACCAACTGAAATACCTTAGAACACCCTAGCAACACCATAGCAACCACCCACAATACCTTAGAACACCCTAGCAACCACATAATATACCTTAGAACACCCTAGCAACCACCCAGAACACCCTAGCAACCGCCCAAAATACCTTAGAACACCCTAGCAACCACCCAAAATGCCTTATAACACCCTAGCAACACCATAGCAACCACCCAAAATACCTTAGAACACCCTAGCAACACCCTAGCAACCACCAAAAATACCTTAGAACACCCTAGCAACACCCTAGCAACCACCCAAAATACCTTAGAACACCCTAACAACACCCTAGCAACCACCCAAAATACCTTAAAACACCCTAGCAATACCATAGCAACCACCAAAAATACCTTAGAACACCCTAGCAACACCCTAGCAACCACCCGAAATACCTCAGAACATCCTAGCAACACCCTAGCAACCACCCAAAATACCTTAGTACACCCTAGCAACACCATAGCAACCACCCAAAATACCTTAGAACACCCTAGCAACCACCAAAAATACCTTAGAACACCCTAGCAACACCCTAGCAACCACCCGAAATACCTCAGAACATCCTAGCAACACCCTAGCAACCACCCAAAATACCTTAGAACACCCTAGCAACCACCCAAAATACCTTAGAACACCCTAGCAACACCCTAGCAACCACCCAAAATACCCTAGAACACCCTAGCAACCACCCGAAATACCTCAGAACATCCTAGCAACACCATAGCAACCACCCAAAATACCTTAGAACACCCTAGCAACACCCTAGCAACCACCCAAAATACCCTAGAACACCCTAGCAACCACCCGAAATACATTAGAACACCCTAACAACACCCTAGCAACCACCCAAAATACCTTAGAACACCCTAGCAACACCCTAGCAACCACCCAAAATACCTTAGAACACCCTAACAACACCCTAGCAACCACCCAAAATACCTTAGAACACCCTAGCAACACCATAGCAACTACCTAAAATACCCTAGAACACCCTAGCAACCACCCAGAACACCCTAGCAACCACTCAAAATACCTTAGAAACCACCTAGCAACCCACTAGAAACACCCTTGCAACATTTAATTACTTGAAACTATACTTTAACCTTTAAACTACTTTGAACTTTAAACTATTTAAAACTTTAAACTACTTTAATTTAAACTTCAAACTACTTTAAAATTCAAACTAATTTAAACTTTAAATTAATTTAAACTATTTTAAACTTTAAACTAAGTTAAACTATAAACTACTTTAAACTTCAAACTACTTTAAACTTCTTCAAACTTTGCGGTCCAAACTTTCACAAGCCAACTTAAAGTTTGTCTCGACGAACTTTTTCTAGTTATTATTATTATTCTTCTTAGAAAACTGTTGACTGCTACTCCTCCTAGAGCTTTAACTCTACAAACTCCAAACTCAGACTAGACCTTTGGACTGGTCTGAAGTTAGTTGCTATATCTTTTCTAACTGATCGGACTTACGGTTTTCCTAAAAACTACGATCAAACTCGGAAAAAACTCCCATTGACTTTACATTGCGGAATCTTCAGATTTTCAAACTCCCCAACTGTCAAAAATTCAAATGTAAATCCCTTGAAACCCTAGACTGAATCAAACTGCCATTCTATATACTATATGAGCCATTGAGACTCATTCAAACTAATAAACTCATCTATCTATGACACTTATCCATCTATCTATCTATCTACTTTAAACTAAATTAAACTTCAAACTAAATTAAACTTTAAACTTCAAACTAATTTAAACTTCAAACTTATTTAAACTTTAAACTTCAAACTTATTTAAACTTTAAACTTCAAACTAATTTAAACTTTAAACTCATAAACTCGTACACTTATAAACTCATACACTTATAAACTCATGAATTCATACACTTATGAACTCAAACTCATAAATTAATAAACTCTGAACTCTTACTCATTTAAACTTATAAACTCTAAACTCATAAATTCATACACTTATAAACTCATGAACTTATAAATGCATTAATTCATACACGTATGAACTCTCATGAATTCATACACTTATGAACTTTTAAACTCATAAATAGTTCACCATAGCAAACACCCAGAACACTCTAGCAACTGCATAGCAACCACCCAGAACACCCTAGAAACCAACTGAAATACCTTAGAACACCCTAGCAACACCATAGCAACCACCCACAATACCTTAGAACACCCTAGCAACCACATAATATACCTTAGAACACCCTAGCAACCACCCAGAACACCCTAGCAACCGCCCAAAATACCTTAGAACACACTAGCAACCACCCAAAATACCTTAGAACACCCTAGCAACCACCCAAAATACCTTAGAACACCCTAGCAACCACCCAAAATAAATTAGAACACCCTAGCAACACCATAGCAACCACCCAAAATACCTTAGAACACCCTAGCAACACCCTAGCAACCACCAAAAATACCTTAGAACACCCTAGCAACACCCTAGCAACCACCCAAAATAGCTTAGAACACCATAGCAACACCCTAGCAACCACCCAAAATAAATTAGAACACCCTAGCAACACCATAGCAACCACCCAAAATACCTTAGAACACCCTAGCAACACCCTAGCAACCACCAAAAATACCTTAGAACACCCTAGCAACACCCTAGCAACCACCCAAAATAGCTTAGAACACCATAGCAACACCATAGCAACCACCCAGAACACCCTAGCAACCACCCAAAATACCTTAGAACACCCTAGCAACCACCCCGAACACCCTAGCAACCACCCAAAATACCTTAGAACACCCTAGCAACCACCCAAAATAACTTAGAACACCCTAGCAACCACCCAAAATACCTTAGAACACCCTAGCAACACCATAGCAACCACCCAAAATACCTTAGAACACCCTAGCAACCACCAAAATACCTTAGAACACCCTAGCAACACCCTAGCAACCACCCAAAATACCTCAGAACATCCTAGCAACACCCTAGCAACCACCCAAAATACCTTAAAACACCCTAGCAACACCATAGCAACCACCTAAAATACCCTAGAACACCCTAGCAACCACCCAGAACACCCTAGCAACCACTCAAAATACCTTAGAAACCACCTAGCAACCCACTAGAAACACCCTAGCAACATTTAATTACTTGAAACTATACTTTAACCTTTAAACTACTTTGAACTTTAAACTATTTAAAACTTTAAACTACTTTAAACTAATTTAAACTAATTTAAACTTCAAACTACTTTAAAATTCAAACTTATTTAAACTTTAAACTACTTTAACTTTCAAACTAATTTAAACTTCAAACTACTTTAAAATTCAAACTAATTTAAACTTTAAATTAATTTAAACTTTAAACTAAGCTAAACTATAAACTACTTTAAACTAATTTAAACTTCAAACTAATTTAAACTTCAAACTACTTTAAACTTCTTCAAACTTTGCGGTCCAAACTTTCACAAGCCAACTTAAAGTTTGTCTCGACGAACTTTTTCTAGTTAAGTTGGCTTGGAGAGCCAACTTACTGATATTGTACTTAAACTTATTATTATTATTATTCTTCTTAGAAAACTGTTGACTGCTACTCCTCCTAGAGCTTTAACTCTACAAACTCCAAACTCAGACTAGACCTTTGGACTGGTCTGAAGTTAGTTGCTATATCTTTTCTAACTGATCGGACTTACGGTTTTCCTAAAAACTACGATCAAACTCGGAAAAAACTCCCATTGACTTTACATTGCGGAATCTTCAGATTTTCAAACTCCCCAACTGTCAAAAATTCAAATGTAAATCCCTTGAAACCCTAGACTGAATCAAACTGCCATTCTATATACTATATGAGCCATTGAGACTCATTCAAACTAATAAACTCATCTATCTATGACACTTATCCATCTATCTATCTATCTACTTTAAACTAAATTAAACTTCAAACTAAATTAAACTTTAAACTTCAAACTAATTTAAACTTCAAACTTATTTAAACTTTAAACTTTAAACTTATTTAAACTTTAAACTTCAAACTAATTTAAACTTTAAACTCATAAACTCGTACACTTATAAACTCATACACTTATAAACTCATGAATTCATACACTTATGAACTCAAACTCATAAATTAATAAACTCTGAACTCTTACTCATTTAAACTTATAAACTCTAAACTCATAAATTCATACACTTATAAACTCATGAACTTATAAATGCATTAATCATACACGTATGAACTCTCATGAATTCATACACTTATGAACTTTTAAACTCATAAATAGTTCACCATAGCAAACACCCAGAACACTCTAGCAACTGTATAGCAACCACCCAGAACACCCTAGAAACCAACTGAAATACCTTAGAACACCCTAGCAACACCATAGCAACCACCCACAATACCTTAGAACACCCTAGCAACCACATAATATACCTTAGAACACCCTAGCAACCACCCAGAACACCCTAGCAACCGCCCAAAATACCTTAGAACACCCTAGCAACCACCCAAAATGCCTTATAACACCCTAGCAACACCCTAGCAACCACCCAAAATACCTTAGAACACCCTAGCAACCACCCAAAATACATTAGAACACCCTAGAAACACCATAGCAACCACCCAAAATACCTTGCAACACCCTAGCAACCACCAAAAATACCTTAGAACACCCTAGCAACCACCCGAAATACCTCAGAACATCCTAGCAACACCCTAGCAACCACCCAAAATACCTTAGAACACCATAGCAACACCATAGCAACCACCCAGAACACCCAAGCAACCACCCAAAATACCTTAGAACACCCTAGCAACCACCCAGAACACCCTAGCAACCACCCGAAATACCTCAGAACACCCTAGCAACACCATAGCAACCACCGAAAAATACCTTAGAACACCCTAGCAACCACCAAAAATACCTTAGAACACCCTAGCAACACCCTAGCAACCACCCGAAATACCTCAGAACATCCTAGCAACACCCTAGCAACCACCCAAAATACCTTAGAACACCATAGCAACCACCCAAAATACCTTAGAACACCCTAGCAACCACCCAAAATGCCTTATAACACCCTAGCAACACCCTAGCAACCACCCAAAATACCTTAGAACACCCTAGCAACCACCCAAAATACCTTATAACACCCTAGCAACCACCCAAAATACCTTAGAACACCCTAGCAACACCATAGCAACCACCCAAAATACCTTAGAACACCCTAGCAACCACCAAAAATACCTTAGAACACCCTAGCAACACCCTAGCAACCACCCGAAATACCTCAGAACATCCTAGCAACACCCTAGCAACCACCCAAAATACCTTAGAACACCCTAGCAACACCATAGCAACCACCCAAAATACCTTAGAACACCATAGCAACCACCAAAAATACCTTAGAACACCCTAGCAACACCCTAGCAACCACCCAAAATACCTTAGAACACCATAGCAACACCATAGCATAGCAACCACCCAAAATACCTTAGAACACCCTGACAACACCCTAGCAACCACCTAAAATACCCTAGAACACCCTAGCAACCACCCAGAACACCCTAGCAACCACTCAAAATACCTTAGAAACCACCTAGCAACCCACTAGAAACACCCTTGCAACATTTAATTACTTGAAACTATACTTTAACCTTTAAACTACTTTGAACTTTAAACTATTTAAAACTTGAAACTACTTTAAACTAATTTAAACTTCAAACTACTTTAAAATTCAAACTTATTTAAACTTTAAACTACTTTAACTTTCAAACTAATTTAAACTTCAAACTACTTTAAAATTCAAACTAATTTAAACTTTAAATTAATTTAAACTATTTTAAACTTTAAACTAAGTTAAACTATAAACTACTTTAAACTAATTTAAACTTCAAACTAATTTAAACTTTAAACTAATTTAAACTTCAAACTACTTTAAACTTCTTCAAACTTTGCGGTCCAAACTTTCACAAGCCAACTTAAAGTTTGTCTCGACGAACTTTTTCTAGTTAAGTTGGCTTGGAGAGCCAACTTACTGATATTGTACTTAAACTTACTATTAATAAGTTGGCTTGGAGAGCCAACTTACTGAAATCCTATTTAAACTTATTAGTGTGAATGCTTCAAGCATTCACACTCTTGAAATCCAAATCTTTATTATTATTATTCCGTATTCTTCCGTACGTTTTTCGGTCGCTTTCTTCTCTTCTCCACTTTGTGCTACAAAAACCATTCAAGTATCAAAATGTGCAGCTTTTCAAGGACATGTGTGCTATTACTTTTCTTTTTTATAACCTTTATACTTTTTGAATTATTAATCTTTTTATGCATATTTTTTAACATGGAAGTCAATGGAGAATTTTTCAAATTCTGCTTTATGCTCCTTCTGCTTTCAAAGCCTACAACTTCTGCATACTTTCAGCTATTTCTGTCATTTAAACTTTAAAATGTAGAGAAATTTGTAAGCTATTAAAGTTGTATTCAACTTTTTGATATCTATTATACTTTTTTCACAATCTCTCCTTTAGTCTCATGATGTTTTTCAAGCCGTTTCTGAAATTATAATGGGAGTGAATGAGAGAGACTGTTCAGAGCTAGAGTGCATGATGTCATAAGCTAGAGTGAGCCAGCTTGAAATCTAATGCTAAAAAATAATTTTTAAATCGCTGGCCTGGCCACAATTTTCACTCTTTGGGCATAAAATTATACTTGAAACGTAGGTATTTTTGTTGTGGTTCCTCTCGTGTGTTTAGTAAATCCCTGGGACTTATAGTTTTGTCTCTGTGTCCTTCCAAAGGACAAGAGTGACAGAAAATCCTCCATTGGCATCAATTATAAATTCAGGTCAAACTTTTGTGATCAGAGCATTACGAACCACTTTTTTAACTTGCCAAAATGGTCCCTTTTTTCAACTCTATCCACAAAAAAAATACATCACATCGTTCACAAAGGCCTTGTCTCGCTCACGGTCAGGTCATTTCGCCGATACAACCTATAGTTTTGTCTCTAGGGAGGTTTGTTCGAGGCCAAGTTTCAGCGATTTTGGCCTCTGTCTAAATAGGAAAGCTGATTGCACAGGTGATGCTGATTAGCAAAGATCAAAGGGAGACACACCTAATTGGTCCTGTGTTCTGATTGGTGGACAGTCACTCAGCTCTTTTCTGAAGGCTACTACAAGTTTTTGTTGCATTTATGCTTCTACTTCTCCTGTTCTCCCTCCCTCTTCCCTTCTCTTCTCCTCCTCCAATCCTCTACTCCTCCTCCAATCCTCTACTCCTCCTGTCCTCCTATTCTCCTTTCCTAATCTCTTCTCCTTTCTACTCTTCCTTTTATCCTCTTCATTCCATCTGCCTGTCTAACTATTTGACTTTCTGTGTCCAAACGATCTATCTATGTAACTATCTATGTATCTATCTATGTATCTATCTATGTTTCTATCTACAGGTGTGACTCTATCTATGCATCTATGCATCTATCTATCTATCTATCTATCTATCTATCTATCTATCTATCTATCTATCTATCTAACCATCTTTCTTTTTAACTAATCCTTTCTTTATTTCTAACTTATCCTTTCTTTCTTTTTTCTTCCTTTCAAATCCATCTTTCTTTCTAACTAGTTCTTTCTTTCTTTCTTTCTTTCTTTCTTTCAAATCCATCTTTCTTTCTGACTAATCTTTTTCTTTCTTTCTTTCTTTCTTACTTTCTTTTTTTCTTTCTTTCTACTGTACCTAATCCATCTTTCTTTCTTTCTTTCTTTCTTTCTTTCTTTCTTTCTTTCTTTCTTTCTTTCTTTCTTTCTACCTAATCCATCTTTCTTTCTTTCTTTCTTTCTTTCTTTCTTTCTTTCTTTCTTTCTTTCTTTCTTTCAAATCCATATTTCTTTCTGACTAATCTTTCTTTCTTTCTTTCTTTCTACCTAATCCATCTTTCTTTCTTTCTACCTAATCCATCTTTCTTTCTTTCTTTCTACCTAATCCATCTTTCTTTCTTTCATATTTCTTACTAATCCTTTCTTTCTTTCTTTCTTTCTTTCTTTCTTTCTTTCTTTCTTTCTTTCTTTCTTTCTTTCTTTCTACCTAATCAATCTTTCTTCCTTCCTTCCTTCCTTCCTTCCTTCCTTCCTTTCTACCTAATCCATCTTTCTTTCTTTCTTTCTTTCTTTCTTTCTTTCTTTCTTTCTTTCTTTCTTTCTTTCTTTCTTCCTAATCAATCTTTCTTCCTTCCTTCCTTCCTTCCTTTCTTTCTTTCTTTCTTTCTACCTAATCCATCTTTCTTTCTTTCTTTCTTTCTTTCTTTCTTTCTAATAATCTATCTATCTATCTATCTATCTATCTATCTATCTATCTATCTATCTATCTATCTATCTATCTATCTATCTTTACTTCTCTACCTCTGTCTCTTTCTCTACCCCTTTATTTCTTTACCTCTGTGTCTACTTCTCTACCTCTCTTTACCTCTCTCTATCTCTCAACCTTTTGTCTTCTCCTCCCTCTCGTGCCCTCTCCTCCACCACTTCTGCTCTTTACTCCCATTCTCTTCTCCTCCTGCCCTCCCTACCTCATCCCTTGTTCTCCTTTCTTCCTTTTCTCTGCAGTAACATCTCTCTCTTTATCCATCTATATATCTCTCTATCCACCCACCTCTCTCTCTCTCCCTCTCTATCCATCCATCTGTCCCTCTCTCTCCATATACAATATATCCGTCTTGCTATCTATCTATATCACTCTTTTTTCTCTTCCTCTCTCCTTTTCTCTACTCCTTTACTTCTCTCAGTCTCCTTGACTACTTCTACTGCTAGTACTAGGCGTGCAACGGATTGAGATGATGTAAATAAGTCAGTTTGATTGAAAGACCCAAAAACAGAGACACAAGCACCCACACACAAACAGACACACCCATTTCCACCTTCCACACATACACACAAATTACAAAATAAAAGCCCCGTGTATTACAGTGTTTCTGAATTGATACAGCATTCTCTGAACCAACTTCTCAACAGTCTAAACCAATTTGTCGAATAACTAAAAAATAAATTAAATAAATAAAAATAAATATTAAAATGTAATAATAATTTATTAATAATTTAAAATTAAATATAAAATTAAATAAATGTTGCAGGAGTAATTAGCTTTTGAAGTGGATTTACTTAATGTAAAGTTAACGAAAGTTATAATGAGGATTGTAATGTTTAAAGTAGAGGTCTTAACAAATGTCAGTAGACTGGGAAGATTTTAAAACGAGCCGTTCATTCATAAATAGGCAAGCAAGATCACTGTGAAAATACAGACCGGAAGACAAAAGACAGAGCGCCGCGCTGACAAGGGGTGGGGCTACATAGGTCTATGTGCTATATCTGCCTCGCTCCTCTGAAGCTGTCCATGGTCCTGACATGCGTCTATCGAGAAGTAGCTGACCTCAATCTTATAAATTCAATTTTAACCTATCTGCTCCAAAGTCGCAGTTATCAGCTGTACGGTCTCTCTCCCGACCTGTAGCTAGCCTACCTTTTACGGAGAGCTAAAGAAGATAATATTGAATAGTTAATAGCTACAAAAGAGTAATTATGTACTAATTTCATTAATAATCACGGACAAAACCACTTTATGAACATTTTCAACACTCAAAATAATTAAGTGACGTCACCTCTGCCTCCACGTTAAGAATCCCCTCGGCTTTGGTGCATTGGCACATAAGGGGGATAAGCTGGGACGTCGAACAGAGGAGTTTTTCTCCGTCCGTCATTTGTTATATATATTTGTTTTCTCTTTCTTGTATATATATATATATATATATATATATATATATATGAAGAGGTCTTTTCCAAAACGCGATAAACGCCATTTTTAAAAAAAATGAGTTTGTCATCTCATGTTGCTGTGCACTGAACCTATTCACTGCTCCATCAACATTTCATGCCAAATCGCTACATTTCCTTGTTTAAAATGTACTACAAGATGCAGTTTCTTTCCAAAACGCGATAAGCGCCAAACCTATTTTTAGCCTAAACGCTATAAATCCTCTCGACTAATCAGAATTCGGTGAACGTTCTACGCAATCCAACAGGGTGGCGCTCTGAACAGAGGTTTGTTTATGTTCATTTATTCCTCAAAATGAGTGAGTTTTCTAATCGACTAGTAGTAGTTCATTTAAGTTTAATCACATATTTCTATTGATTTAATTATTTAAATATGGGAGAGAAACCATAATGACCATTTTTTTAATTGCCTATTCCGCATCTCACGCATAAAGCTTGCCACAAAGAACCGACAAAAGTAATGATTAGGCCTATGCATGAAACTTTTGAATTGTTTATTTTTTAATTAGTGTTTTCTGTCAGATATAGCTGAAAAGATAAAGTTGATATGCTGACTCGCCATCTTCGCAGTAGTGAACGCGCCTATAGAGAGAAATGCACACTTTGAATTAGCCTACATACGCAGAGAGTAGCCAATTTCTTTTCGTTTTTTATTGTTTTGTTTAAATGTAGACATTTCAAGCTTTTTATAGATATACTTCTCAGGATTGTGAGGCAAGTATCGCTGTGTTTCGGTTCATTTATGTGATGCTCTCCAGATCACGCGCGGGCGCTTCCGTGTCCTGATTATATGTCTGCTATATATTTGCTTATTTATTTATTATTAATCCAGTCAATTTGTTGATGAAACATTGATTAAAATGAAGATACAATTTATACAAAACGAAATTCACTTTAAAGCAAGGCTTTCTACTAAACAAAACTTAATAAGTGGTCAAAATCATGTCTGACCCATTCCAAATGTTTTCCGATATATTGGTCATCTTATGATCCTATCATACTCATCTCATGCGGTTCCCTTTTCATATAATCAACATAGATTAAATAAAAAAAATAACATTAGCCTATATTATTAAACATAAATATGAAACGTATGTTTAAGTTTTTTTTTAAACTTAGCCATATGTAAGCGTCACGCCGCTCCGCTTTGTTCACATGCTGTGTAGCCTATACACGCGTGTGTGTGTGTGTGTGTGTGTGTGTGGTGGAGGGGTGCCCATCACTACTTTTGAATATCGTTATCATTATTAAATATTTTTAATAATTTGTTTTTTTTTACGCATATGTAGTGGACAAATTGGTCCTACTTGTTACAGGTTTGACACTTTACTAAAAATGACTCTGAATGTATTACTAAATAACTTATTGAATAGCTATTGATATCATTACTATTTTCAGGTTCTGCACCAAATGACTTTTAGCCTAAATGTGTTACTAAATTTAATTTATAGTATGAGCCCCTGATTATATGTTACATGCTCTCGTTTTTTTTTTTTTAAAGACAAACCATACAGTTTTGGAAAAAATTGATGGATTTATAGCGTTTTGGAAAAAAAATAAATTAACTTTTAATTTATCATAAACAATATTGTTGTTTGATTTAATAATCATTGTTCAACATGTTCAGACTGAGCCAATAAAACATTTTAACAGGATAAATTGAATATTCACAAAATGTGTGGGTCTAGGTAAAAAATGTAATTTTCCTGAAAACTATTGAAATGGATTTATAGCGTTTTGGAAAAGACCTCTTCATATATATATATATATATATATATATCCTACACACACACACACACACACACACACACACACACAATTAATATATAAATAGGATAACTATTTGTATTTGTGTGTGTGTGTGTGTGTCAAGAAGGTGTGCCCAACCCTGCTCCTGCCGATCGACTGTCCTGCACAGTTTATCTCCAACCCTAATCAAACACACCTGAAGCAACCAATTAAGGTATTCAGGATCACTTGAAAATTAAAGGCAGGTGTGTTTGATTACGGTTGGAGATGAACTGTGCAGGACAGGCTAACGCGCGAAGACAATGAGGCAGCTCATGTACGACGGATGCGGAAACGCAGACAATCACAAATACGAGGAGTAAGCAAACCTTTTTTAATAAATGAAACATGGGTAATGTTGCGAAGGGGGATGGTTTCTTTCATCTTTGAAATAGTTTTCAGAGCAAGCAGCTGAACAAGGTGAGTTTGTGTGTTAATCATTTGATAGATAAGAACTCTCTCCCTCCATGAGGCCCTGTGTGTCTCTGCTGGTGCAGAAGGAGAGGGTCAAAGCCTTATGCAGCTTGCTGCCTTAAATCCTCTGTAATGTTTATGGTGGCACTTCTAAAAAACAAAGTGTATTATAATATTTAGGAAATAAGAATGGCCACACACGAGTCAAATTGCCACCACCCAGGACAGCTCGTGTACCTTCAACACACAGATGTTGAGTGGCGTGGGCTTAAAAATATGGCGTGGGGGGCTTAGTCCACAAAGTACTTTTTAGTGCTATTCTGAAATGATAAAGTGTAGAAAAACTAGCATTAGACATTTGTTCAGTAACATTTACCGATTATTCAATGAGTAGGCGTGGCCTATTTGTTAATATTAGACACCATATTTTTCCATTACAGAGGTTTTTTTTTTCAGGTCACCTAAACCAGAGTAGCCTAATGATTGCTGTTTAGAAATGAGGACTGGTGAGCAATTGGCTGAAAAGATGAAGTCAATTTCATGGTTTTCATTATTTCGTTTTTTAAGGGGCTGGGAACTTCATTTGTGCGACATTTCCTTAATTTCAATCGAATTCCGTGTAAAATTGTGTATAAAATGTGCTATATTCAATTTTAGGAAGAAGAACACCTAAGATTACCTTTCTGAACATCAGTCAGGCTGGACAGATGAGTAACCTGTTAGCACTGTTGTCTGGGACATAGCAACCTGTTTGAATACTGAATGTGATTGGTTAACACACACACACACACACATGTTGTATGTTATGATTACGAATCATATGTCACCAATCACAGCATTCAGTCACCAATCACAGCCTTGCTAGGTCCCAGCTTTGAAAAAGTTTTAGTTAGCTCGCGAACAATCTCCAGTAAGTGTAACATCAGTGGCGCGAAGACTGAAGGTTCGTCTGTCCAGCCTGACTGAAGTTCAGAGAGGTAATTCACTTATGTGTTAACATTCTTTTTTTGTTTGTTTTTTTGGCTAGTTGCTCCGTTAGTCTATGGAAGCTTGTTTCCGCCATATAATGAAAAATAGAAAAGGTAATTGCGACTTTTTATCTCACAATTCTGACTTTTTCTCACAATTGCGAGTTTACTTCTCGAAATTTTGACTTTATTTCTCAGAATTGCGTGTTATAAAGTCAAATTTGCGAGATATAAAGTCGGAATTGCGTGATATAAAGTCGCAATTGTGTGTTCAAAAGTCAGAATTGCGAGATATAGTCGCAATTGTGTGTTAAAGTCAGAAATGCATGATATAAAGTCAGAATTGTGAGATATAAACTATTCTAAGGGGGGAAGTTAGTCTTTTTCCCCCTCAGAATTGCCCTAAGTTTAGGCTAACGTTATATCTCACAATTCTGAGAAAAGATGTCAGAATTTCGACGTATAAACTCCCAATTACGTGTTATAAAGTCAGAATTGCATGATATAAAGTCAGAATTGTGAGATATAAACTATTCTAAGGGGGGAAGTTGGTCTTTTTCCCCCCTCAGAATTGCCCTAAGTTTAGGCTAACGTTATATCTCACAATTCTGAGAAAAGATGTCAGACTTTCGACGTATAAACTCCCAATTACGTGTTATAAAGTCAGAATTGTGAGATATAAACTATTCTGAGGGGGGTTAGTCTTTTTTCCCCTCAGAATTGGCCTGATAACTCAAAATTGTGAGTTTGTCTCACAATTCTGAGAAAAGATGTCAGAATTTCGACATATAAACTCCCAATTACGTGTTATAAAGTCAGAATTGTGAGATGTAAACTCGCAATTGTGAGAGTCAGAATTGTGAGATAAAAAGTCGCAATTATTATTTTTTTTTTATTTAGGCTAGTGGCAGAAACAAGCTTCCATAGGTTAGCAGTTCTCTTTTCTAAACAGCAGTCATTAACTTGGGCTACTCTGGTTTAAGTAACCTGAAAGGACTCTTTAATGAAAAAAATGTTATACAGCTACGCCTAGGCTAGGCTCTTCCTTGAATACTGAACAAATGTCGAATGCTTGGTTTTCTACATCCTACACTTTAACTTTGTGTTTGTTTATCATTTCAGAATGGCGCTAAGAAATCTCCTGTGGAGTAAACCTGCGACGCCATATTTTAAGCCACCGCCACTACACATCTGTGTTGTAAAAACAATCGAACTGCCGAAGGTAGTGTCCTGGCAGTTCGACTCAGATGGGGCAAGACCAGAAGTTACTAAAGTCAACATAGTGGCGGCCATTTCTGATGGCGACTCAATTGTAAAAATGACTGTTTATGAGGAGTTTTCCAAAAAATTTAAGGAAGGCGTAAGCTACGTCATCCAGGGGCATGCGTTAAGGGGGCAGTCTCCCCCTTATCTGCTCAACATTAATAAGAACACCATGTTCTTCAGAAGTGCCCCAATAAATATCTCTGAGGAACTAAGACAGCAGGCGGAAGCTTTGTTAACTCCCTGCTCTCCACTCACCCCTCTCTGCACCAGTAGAGATTCTGACGGCCTCATCACAGTGGAAGGAGATGTGGTAGAGGTAAACAAGTTTTTTGGCCAACTGTTAGGTGAAATGACCATGGTTTAGGGGAGAGCAGGGGCGAAAGTACCATATTTCAGAAAAACATAATTTTAAAAGATGATGGTTTAGACAAAGATATATTTTTGTTTTGGTCACTCACAAGTGTGGTCTATCAATACCAGGTGGTATTTTGTAAAAATGTTGAACAACTTTAGTATAATTTCACTTTGAACTTAAGACTACTCGTGTTACTTTCGACCCCGTCCTAAAAACCTAAATGTGACTAGGGTAAATAAAAAAAAAAAATAAAAAAAAAAATGGTGACACAGAATCAGCTGATTTAAAGGGATACTCCACTTTTTTTGCAAATAGGCTCATTTTACAACTGCCCCAGTGTTACCCAGTTGGGTTTTACCGTTTTCGAATCCATTCAGCCGAATATTTATTTATTTTTTTATATTTAGAAGAATATCAGTAACCAGACAGTTTCTGGTCTCATTGACTTCCATAGTATATATATTTTTTCCTACTATGGAAGTCAATGAGACCAGAAACTGTCTGGTTACTGATATTCTTCTAAATATTAGAAAATCGGCTGAATGTATTTGAAAGCGGTAAAACACAACTGTTTAACTCTGGGGGAGTTGTAAAATGAGCCTATTTCCAAAAAAAGTGGAGTATCCCTTTAAATGTGACTTAAGCTTTAAAAGCCCCCTCATAAATATTTGCCATTCTGTTGGGATATGGCATAAACATGTTTTTAATAAATGCTGCAACACACAGAAAATAATCACAGAGGGAAACGAGTGTCACTTTCGTCCCGACAGGGACTCCTGACATTTCAACCCGATTTACTTGTATACTGAAAAACTCTGACCAGGAAAACTTCAGGATGTGTTACAGCACTAAATAACCTATAGATTTATCATTACTGTGTGACACATGAAACGAAAAACAACTTTTAATAAATAAAAAAAAGTACTGCTTTAGTAATTTACTTATCATACTAGAAAACTGCTTTCTGGACCTAACCGCGTGAAACAATGATGAAATCACGTGATATTTAAAGGTTTGGTCACTGGCTGCATGTCGAAAGTCCTGTCATATCTTGAAACACAAATCAGTCAGGTCTCAGAGAAAATTGCTTTATTACTTTCGCCCCGGTACTCCATAATTTGTTGTTATAGTAGGCATGACAAAGCCTTTCAAATTTCTTAAATATTGTTATCAAATGATTAACACAAATTCACCTTGTTTAGCTGCTTGCTCTGAAAAAGATTCAGAAGATGAAAGAGACCATCCCCCTTCGGAACATAACCCTGCAGCAGGTAGACCAATGTTTGATTTATTAAAATCAAATTAATCAAATTTGAGGTGTTGAAGTTAAAATATTGTATTATGTTACTTTCTACAGGGGGAAACGCAGGTGCCTCTCTGCCTGTGGAGGGAGGCAGCCGTGGCAGATTTACAAGTCGGGAGCCATGTGTCGGTGTCGCACGTCAAAGCCACCAAGTCTCCATATGGTGTCCAGCTCCATTCGTCCAGCTACACAAGAATTGAGGTTTGTTCTTGTTGTTACTGTAGTTGTAGCAATATTGGAACACGGGTTGGGTTTTTAAATGGGGACACAGTTTCCCGTCAAGGTCTCAGAAAACCGTAATTTAGCTTACAAGGTAGGTCTGCTGAAGTAGCATAAATTTCTATGGTTATAAACTTTAAAGGGTTAGTTCACCCAAAAATGAAAATTCTGTCAGTATTTACTCACCCTCATGTTGGTTCAAACCTCTGTTTATTTGTTCTGCTGAACACAAAGGAAGATATTTGGAAAAATGTTTTAATCAAACAGATCTCAATCCCCATTGACTACCACAGTAGGAAAAAAAACATACTATGGTAGTCAATGGGGATTGAGATCTGTTTGATTAAAACATTCTTCCAAATATCTTCCTTTGTGTTCAGCAGAACAAATAAACACAGAGGTTTGGAACCACATGAGGGTGAGTAAATACTGACAGAATTTTCATTTTTGGGTTGACTTACCCTCTAAAGACATACTTTCATGATAAGAGATGCTGCTGTCTAGCCTGGCTAACGCCAGACCACGTATCATTGAGAATGAAACGTGATCTGGAAACCACATATTAATTTTCTCGTACTCGAGGCGTGCTTTACTAATGCCCAGAGCCGTATTATTGGGTCCTACGAATGTCTATCAAATGCGCCTGTGCTCCCTGCCCGTTCTGTGATTGGTTGCCTATTTCAGGGGAAAATGTGGTTCATGGTATCCAGACTGCCTAGCAGTACGAATAAAATCGTGCTGTGGCAAGGCAGTATGGGGAAACCCAGGCTAGCTGCTGTCAGGTCATCCTGATCGATCCTGTCCGAGTTTCTTGCTGTGCCCCGTGCGTAAATGCGCACAGCGTCTTGATTCATTCACCCATTAGCAGAAACGTGCCAAAACGTTTTGTGACTTTCCAGGTGGGTGAAGCTGTCCACATTAAAAGAGATGCTGTGTGCATTTAATCACGGGGCACAGCAGCGTAGCTTTATATTTAAATTGACACGCTGACAGGATCAGTCAGAATGTAGCCTAATGTCAATTGTTGTTCTGTGTTCTGGTCGAAGGTATCTCACACATGTCCAGGTTCACCGGAGTCAATCTGTTTGGAGGAAAGCAGCCGTCCTCCTGATCAATCCTAAATTATTTCCGAAGCTAAAAGACTTAGTATATCTTTATAACTACATTTTTTTAGTTTTGCTGCATAAATGTCCCGGGTTATTTGCTGTGACATTACAACACCCATGGAAACGTTTAAAATGTCTGACAGCAGCATCTCTAGCCTAATCTTGAAAGTAAACTGTTAAAGAAAATATTGATAGCCTACATCATCACAATAAAGAAATCACCTGAAAAGTTATGAGGACCGGTAGAGGTAAGATAAAATAAAACTCCCTGCATGTGTTTTATTTCTGTAGTGTTACAGTTTGCTCTTCATTTGTAAAATAGGCTATAACTCTCTGCTGACAGTGGACTTCTGCTGCTAACACCACCTCTTATGTGAACACGCTCATGGCTGGATTGGGAAACCCTGGGTTGACTTACAGAGTAGATAACTAGCTTCATGGGGATGCTGATCCCGATTGTTAGGGTTAGTGAAGCCAGATTACAAAAACATATCCTGGGTATGTTGTACTCGCTTCGTGGTGCAGGTCTTTGCTGTGTTTTATGGTGTTTAGTGCCCATTGTGTAGTCTGCACATGTGATTTGCGCCCTGTCAATATGGGGGTGCTGCATCACCTCCACACCTCCCTTCCCGTGCCCTTGACAGTAGGCTATAGCCTTGCTGATGTTTACTTTGTCTTTACAGGAGATCAGCAAAGATCAATGCGAGGTGGTGGGTGCCCTCGGTGTCATGGATGTGCCAGACGATCCTGGAATGCTCCTACTGCTGTTAGACAATGAACGAAAAGTTCTAATAAAAGAGGACATGTGGAAGCCGATTGAGATTGAATTCACCAGCCCGCCAGTTAAAGTTAATATGACTTTAGTTGGGAACAAGGTCTCAGAAATTTCGTTGACAAAAGAGTAGGCTAAACCTTGCCTTAGTTCTCCAGAGTTTTGTTCAGAAAAGTGTATGGCTATGTAATAACAATGTTTAGCCTATAGCCTATTTGTGTAATGTATGGGTTTATTCCATAGTCTAGATCAACTTTAAAATTTATTTATTTATTTATTGGTAGGTATTTATATATATATATATATATATATATATATATTTATGCATTTACTGTTATATTCGATTAAATGGAAATATGTGTTATTTATTCCATGAAAATAAAAAAAACTTGACTGTTGAAATGGTCTCCATTATTTCATCTAAACTTATTTTGACATGCTGATTGAATAGCCATTAGGCAAGAGTTACTGTATTGTTAGAGTTCTGTGGATGTATAATATTGATATTGGCTTTTATAGTCTATATTTACAGAGTGTATTTCCCAGAGGCGGCTGGTCTATTATGGGCGCTTGGGCGCCGCCCCTCCTACCAAGTAGAAAGAAAAAAAAAAAAGTTTTTTTTTAATTTGACAAAAATATGACCTTCTGTACAGGTGTACGTGTTTTACACACTAGAAGGACGGGTGGGGATATTTTTGTATCCCCACCCGGAGAGGGGAGAGATGGTCAGTGTTTCGAGGCCGCAAAGGCTGGTCTGATAAAACAGATCTTAGCCTATATTTGCACTAAGTGCAGCTAAAACACTCTCGTCATGAACCAGTTTCAGTGGCGTGGGTCGTAGAGCGTGTGGTTCGTGAATGAGCTCTGGTGCAGTCGGATCTGAGTTCGAATCTGCCTTATGCCGAAGATATGAGATGTAAAATGTATAAACTATCATGAAGGTCTTTAGCGTTATATTTTGCCAATGAACTAAAAAACGAAACCATGATATTGCTTTTTGCCTTCAAAAAACAGCACAAGACTTTAAGAATAGGCATTCTGTTTGTGCTGGGTTTTAAACGTGTGCACTTTGCTCACGCGAACACGGAGCAGTTTTTCCTGTGAGTGAGACTGGAAAACCCAGAGAGGAATTGGCTTTGACTCCAGTCCTGGTTTTGCGTTCGCGCCGTTAGGAGCTCAACATCTGTCTCTTATGCACGATCGCTCTAGACTACATTAGAGGATATTTTTACTAATCTGCGGTAAAACTAGTCGATCACGAGTGGCTCAACTGGTGGATTTATAGACAAACTTATCTTTCAGGAATTTTGCCGACTGGCTTAACACTTTAGCGTGAGAAATCGGGGGTGTGGCGAACCCATTTATAGGTAGCTGCCCTTATCAATATGAGCTCCACCGTAGCTGTTTCTGAAGTTCAAAGCGTTATTCCGTTTAAGCTTTGAGCTTCTGTGAAGAATTTTGAGAAATTAAGCAACTTAATTTTTTTTTGCTGTTCAATGTGACATAGGCCTAACTAACCCTAACCCATGCATCAAGACGTTTAAATTGACCTGACAGCAGCCTGTAAGGATCCAATTAAAGCCTATCTTAAGATAACACTTTCACATTAATAAAGAAATATCAAGTTGTTGAGAGTGTTCAGAGGGTCATGTAGTATTCCCACTTTCCTTATCCAAATATGTCTCTCTACATTGTTTTATATTTAAGAGATCATTACTATCATGTAATTATTGTAATCTTAATCCGTTATTATGTCTTTTACTCAACTTTCTTTTTTTTCTTTTTATTTATTTTTTATTGACAAACTATAGATAACAACAGATGACAGCATGAGAAAAAGGAGACAATTACATCAAATTGGAATATTTAAGTATAGTAAAGAGGGGGAAAAAAAGAGGAAGTAACTTAAATTACATATCGCTCAACATATTATCATACATTTTCACAAATTTGGCACTTTTTTGTTGTTCTTTTTTCTCCACTGCCTTTCTCTCGCAGCCTTTTTCGGTTGACGTCAGAATTTCCAACTGTCCCTGCGTCATACCAGAGTCAGTTCCCGCTCTCCGCCTCTTTGATCCCTGAAATCTGGTAAGTAGTAGCCTCTTCTGAGCTTTTATCTGAACTTTTGAGTGGTTTGGTGTTTTAAAATTACTGTTAACGTTTTTCCAACTCTTCAAATTCGAACAAGAAGCGATGAATACAGCTTAACAGTTTTTACAGTTTATCTGTGCACCATAAAAACGGCCTTACTGCTGGTTATAGTAACGACGATGCCAACGCTAGCATAGCCGCTAACGTAATGGTTAGCTAACTTAACTGGCAAAAGAAATAGTTCTAGTTGTGAAATAATAAATAAACGTTGTCTTTTATTCACTCAGTCAACTGGCAACGATCCCAGTATACCAGAATAGAGCTGGGGAATGTATAGAATGAACCAGTAAGTTAGCATTAATTGTGTTGTGTGCTGTGGTAACAAACTAACGTTAGCCAAATAGGAGTGATTCATTTGTTTAGCACAAGCTAACAGTTAACCTTTAATAGTGTTGATGCTGGTCTCTGGCTTAGTTTTAGCAGCAGTAAAAATAACAAACAGTAAGGCTAAGTTAATGTTAGTTGGTTGTTGAATGTGCTTGTAACTATAAGTTATAAACCAAAGGTTACACACACTAAACAAAGTTACTTCAGGAACAGTGTATTTGTGTGCTTGAATTTAACTTTGATTTACACATTTCCTTTGATCATATGAGGCTGCTAAATTTTTGAGAGCCCATAAACAAAATTTACTCATTGTGTGTGCTGCACTGTAGATGTGACACAGAAGTATAAATCAAGCTTTAGGAAGTTAGAATATGAGGCTATAATGTTAGCATGGGGTCACCTCTAAACTGTGGGATGACACTAGTTTGTTCAACTTAAGACCCCGGGGTGCTTGAGCCAGATATTTGTCTGTATTTTGCTGCATCTCACAGCCAGAAGACCTGTTAGAACAGAATTTGTCATTAACTGTATTGTTTGTACATCTGCTAGTCTCAACTCATTAAACACACTGACACAGAACGCACTAACATTTTGTTTCCTTTCTTTGACAGAGAACAAAAGTGGACCCTTGTGCTTTGGTTGGTAACTATAAATATTGTAACTGTCATCAGACCATACCATTTGACTGTGGATAACTGTAAAGCATCCTTTAACATTTCATGTGATTTAGAGAAATCCAGACTGTCTAGTTACTTTTGTAGCAGGGTTCACGCTCAGGGGTGCGTTTCCCGAAAGCATCGTTAGCCATCTATGGTCGCAAGTCGTTACCAATAGAGTTCAATGGAAAATGCGAACAACTTGCGACCATAGTTGGCTAACGATGCTTTCGGGAAACACACCCCAGGTCGGCTCCACTTGGCTAAATTATTGCTGCCGCTGGTCAAGTTTTCAATTAATGGCAGGTCGAAAAGGCCCCCAGGCAGGCCAATGGGAAATCTCCTGGTGCAGAGTTACTCTCTCCTCATTTTTATTAACTTAACAAAAAAAGTCTAGCTTGCAGGTCGCCCAAGTGTGAGTAATTAATATTATTTAAAAAAAAATACTTGCATGATTTCCAAATGATCCCGAAAAACCCCAAGCAGCTGGAATACCATTCACAAATTATTCAAACGAGTGCTTTATTTCATGTACTATATCTGAATATAGCATCTAGATGGAATGGGACGTTTAAGGGATATACTTTTGCCTTGCTAACAATGGAGTTAGTGTCATGACACAATTTAAAGATATAGTTCACTTTGAAATTAATTTTTGATATGTTTTAGCTTACCTCAAGGGCATCCAAGATGTAGGTGTCTTTGTTTCCACAGTATTTGCACAGAGAAGTCCAAATTAAACACGATTTAATGACTCGTAAATGTAAGTACACATTGATGGCCTAAGACACGAAACGAACGGTTTGTGTGAGAAAGCGAACAGTACTTATATCATTTTTACCTTGTGTTACCACAGCCATGTCCAACTGATCTGAATCAGCTGTCCAATGTCCAACTGAATCATGTCCAACGTTCCACCGGAAGTGATCGCTTGCTTTTGTACGTCACTCATCAAGTTTTACCTTTCACTAAACCTATTTAGATATATCGGACCCCCATACCTGCATTATATGACTGGCAGACAACAACGGTTTGACCAAAAAATGTCAAAATTTAAAATACTGTGGAAACTAAGACACCTACATCTTTGATGCCCTTGAGGTAAGCTAAAACATATCAGTTTGGTGACTCCGTTGGTACTCACCAGTAAGTACTACTACTCCTGTCTGTGACATTAGTTAAGGCTCTTTTTCACTGCAAAGTACCAGCTCGACTCGCCTTGGTTTCGTTTTCCACTGTGGAAAAGTTGTACCTGTACCTGCTTCCAGATACTTTTTTTTTGTATCACCTCCGTCGAGGTTCCAAGCGAGCTGAGACTAAAATGTGACGTGAAAACACTGCAGGCTGCTGATTGGTCAGAGACAATAGTCAATATTCACTGCATCGTCATTTCGCTTGCTGGACAGAGGCAATCAACAGAAAGTTTTATATTTTACCTTTTTCACACGTTATTTCATCACTAAATCCACTTCGACGTGAGAAACCAGCTGTGTAGATTTAGAATTTTGAAAGGAGTTGAGAATCTCTGCAAGTAGCGGCGGGGGAAGCCTGTGCCAACCCGTGGGAGGAGGACAGCCGGCTGCTTACAGAGCCCTCTGCTCCCGCTGTCGCACAGACCACTGCAGCACTGACGGCAGAGGAAAACACAGCTGGAAGGTTTTTATAAGGCTTATCTGTCTGTACATTCTGAGGAAAGTTTTTAACTTAAACCAAGAGCCAGCAGTGTGTGGGTCGCTGGTGTGTGTGTTGACCTGAATATTGTGTTGCGGCAGTTGTGTGTGGCATCGCTATGACAACCAGCTACATTGAGGTGTATTATCTCTGGGTACTATCTGCAATGGAAAACAGAGTATGGTCGAGTAGAGTGGATGCGAGTTGAGCTGGAACTGGTAATTGAAAAGTGGCTTTAAAGAGACAATAGTGACAAGATGAGAGGTCTGGCTAGCTCGCTATTTAGCGTTATCAGATGTGTTTTCTTGAAACAGTAAACTTTTCATATATTTAATGTCCCTTAGACCAAATCACATTCTGAATAACGTAAATTTTGATCTGCTACAACATTGTTAGTTTACTGCAAACATATAATAAAATTCTAATACAAAAGTACATTAAACATTTTTTAATCATATTTCATCAGGGAGGATCCACAGCATTGTGCTGTCTCTTCTGTTTATTTTCCTTTGATTTGTCCTGTAATACTAAAAGTAAACACTAATGACATCTATTGATTAGTCATTAGCCTATTAAAAATGTCGGCCACATACCATGAAACAACAGACTAGACTTATTAATGGACACGCTGGGACCTGGACTGTAGATCTACTGCCAGACTGTCAACTGCTTTGAATATGCACATATTGAAAGTAATGCAGTGAAACTAAAATATCTTCTCTCTTTAGATCTTCACTACTTCCAGCCACCTCCTCCCAGTGACGGCCTGCCATCACTTTTGCTGTCTCTGTGACAGGACAGCAGTAAGTTCACACACAAATTACATATTAGGATTAAATATAACACATTGATTTTTTTTTTATACACTGTTAATAAAGTGGCAGTGAAACACTGAGGTTTCTAAAATGGCCCCACTTGGTAGATATATTTTATGACTAGTTTATTTCACACAAGTCTTGCAACAACTGTAAAAGCTGTAAATGTTGGGGGTGTCTGTAAATGTCTTTGGTCATTTTAAACTGTTCATGTGAAGAAACCTTAAATGCCATTATAGCCTTGAGTGACACTTGGCCCATTGGTTTCCTTATATATATATATTGCAACAACTGTCTAATACAGCGGCTCCCAAACTCTTAAGCCAACGCACCCCCTTCTACATCCTGACCAGGTTGATGCACCTCCAAACCCCCTTTTTTGTAAACTATTTTTTTTATTTGTGTATTTGATCCATGTCCCGCACACAGCATTATCTGATTGGTTACATGTCACAAATAATAGCCTATTAACACTGAGCAGCAGAGCTGTGTCAAAGGGACGGCAGCTGATATTATTGAAGGTGCAATACACAAAAAAAAAAAACATTTCCAAACATCTCCTACTGTTTTCTGATAAATCGCGCCCCGTGTAGGTTCATAAACAGATAATATGGACAAAAAAAGCAGAGCGGGTGGCTCAGCTTGACAGAGAGGGAGGTGTGTGAGTAGATAGCTTATTTCCTGTGAGCTAGTATTAATGATAAACTTTGTTTTAAATTGGCCTTATGCACAGCTGCACTACTTCCTGAACTTAAGCCAGCTCCCTGTTTCCTGTCTGCCATTATTGGTCAAATTGATTGATTCAGGTGTGCCTGACCTCAGTAGTCACGGCAACAATAATCAGACACACCTGAATTAATCAAGTTTGGCCAATAATGGCAGACAGGAAACACAGAGCTGGCTTAAGTTCAGGAAGTAGTGCAGCTGTGCATAAAGCCAATTAAACTTACAAAGGAAGGTTTTAATTTTCAAGTTTTGTTTCATGAAGAATTCCACACAAGTATTGTAGTTATTACACCACCATTAAATCTTTCCTGTTTTGTACCCCTAGAGGCAGCTCACGCACCCCAAGGGGTACATACAGCACACTTTGGGAATCGCTGGTCTAATATATGCCTCCATTTTTGTCTTGCAGGTGTCCTGCTGTCCCGCCTCTCCCCTCTCCCCTATCATATTGGCTCCTCTGGCTTTCCTGTCCCATCTACTCCTCTGTCTGTAATTTTGGACATTCTATCTTTGTATCCACCTCTATACCACTCTATCTAATTTTTGGAACTGAACCCTGAGACTTTGAGACATTGAGAACTGAGAAACTGATTTTTTGGGCTATGGAGAATTAATACCTAAGGTCACAGCTACCTTCTGTTTAAAAGAAACTCTGGGAGGCTCTACTCTCACGCTCTCTGTTCTAAGCTCTGTCCCCTCACCTCAGGTTTATTGGTTACCTGGTCTATCTGTTTGAATACTCTGAGAGATTCTCTACTCTCACGCTCTACCTCTCCTCTGTCTCATTGATCCTGTGATCTCCAATTTGCAGTAATACATTTATAGAAATATCTGTTTTCACAAATTGGCTTGATAATACAATAAAAAAGATAATTGCTCAGATAACCATTTGTAACACAAATTATTTCATTGTAATTGGAATAAATACTTGCACTTTGATAATTTGACTATAAAAGGAGCTAATCCAGAAATCCAGGTAAATTTCCACACACATAATATTTTTTGTAAGTAACTGTATAAGTAAAGAACACTGTTGTAGTCAACACACACAAGTATTTAGATTTGTTTGGAGCAGCTGTTACTGTCTGCAGACCTGACGATCTTCAGTGACCAGAAGCACTCATCTGTCGTCAGACTGCCATAACACCCGTGTTGCTGAGTTTTGATATCAACTTTTTATATTTATAAAATACTGTAGTATCATAGTCTTTGGTTATTCTCTTCTGGTAAGTGTTCAGGACAGCTCATAGCTCAAATTAGACTACTGGTTGGGTAGTTATTTGACTTTATTTGTAGTTATTCCTTAAATTTGTTTCTGTGGATGCTCTGTAGGTTTGTACACAAAGTTCATTTGTGATTGGAAATAAATTGGATTCATCTGAATCTTTTCACATCATTTCTTGTAGCAAAGTGTATAGTTAAAGAACACTGTTGTAGTCAACACACACAAGTATTTAGATTTGTTTGGAGCAGCTGTTCCTGTCTGCAGACCCGACGATCTTCAGTGACCAAAAGCACTCATCTGTCGTCAGACTGTGACTTGTGTTCCTGAATTTTGATATAAACCTTAGCATATTCATATTTATCACAGTGTAGCACTGTACTATTTAGTTATTCTCTGCTGGTAAGTTCAAACAGTTCAGGATCAGGACAGCTCATAGTTAATACTGGTTGTGTTTTAGTAGCCATCTCTAAACGTTTTTGGTGTTGAGTGCTGTAGGTTTCTATTCTGATCTGATTTAAAATATTTCACATCTTTCTGCAATCAATCAATAAAAAAAGTGTAAAAAATAAAATATATACTTTGTTTCTGATTCATACAGTAGTGAATAAAGTATTCTTTTGTATTTTACATATGAAGCTTTATATAGTATAGATTTAATGTAATTGAATTTAGTTGCTGCCACAAGCTGGTACTACAGCCTCTGAGTGAAGGTAAATTTGAGCATTAATACAGATATTTTGATAGTTTTAAGTTTTATCTTCAATATTTAAAGGTTTAAGTTCTTCGAAGGCTTTACAAGGATTTTCTGAAAAACGTTTGGTCACTGATAGTCTGTTCCTTTTGGTAAATAATTGTAAATTGAATAGTTTTGAAATATATAAACCTGAAGCGCTTTCTGTGAGGTATCTTCCATTCTTACATACCTTTAATTACTACAAGCTCACAGGTATCCTTCTAATCCTGCTACAGTACCTGTTATAATTCATACTGTTTTTGATTTCTTGATTGTGTATAATAAAAGTAAAGCATTAAGATTTGTGATTTTGGAGCACGACAATGCCGAGGAAGAACAAGAGGTCCCAAGCTGCAAAGGTACGATGGCAGAGGTGTGTTACAACTGAACAGGCAGAAGGTGTTGATCCACAGAGCAGTGGTGAGGTATCTGCAGCATGTCGTGATGGAAGTGTAACACAGGGAGGTCAGAGTGATGCGCCAAAGCTGTCCTACGCTGATGCTGTGAAGAGAGATTGTGTAGCAGCTCCTAATGCTCACCAGGTAAAACCTACAGGTAAAAGCCATGAGCCATGCGTCCCTCTGTTGTCTTATGCAGACATGGTAAAGAAAGTGCCTCAGACCAATGAGCCATGCGTCCCTCGGGTGTCTTATGCAGACATGGTAAAGACAGCGTCTCAGACCAATGTAGCGGGCCCGTCTCACTGTGTAAACCTCGGAGATCAGCGTGTACAACATGTCCGTGCATCTCGCAGCCAGAATTCTGCTAAATATGGCACATCTAGAAATAAACAGTGTACCTGTAACTCACTGACATTTATTGCATTCCTTCATGAGGATGAAAACATAACTAACAGAGACCTGGACTCAGTATTGGACAAAGGTAATGCAATGTATAATGAGGTCCGAAAAACAGTTCATTACAGCCATTTGACTACTGATGAGCTCCCTGATGTTGTTCCTGTACGCAGAGGCATCTGTTATGTGAACATGAGAGTACTGTCAAGGTATGGTACATTTGGAGCACCTCTGCCTGAAGCTGTTGATACCTTTCTGGACCTTGAGGCTGGACTGTGCTGCTTGTTATCAGACGTACAGTACGCATTGCTGCTGATGAGACAGTTGTGTATTGCAGTATTTAGAACCAGATCAGGCAGATTTGGTTTCTTTGACCCGCACTCCAGAACAAGTAAAGGTTTGCCCCTACCACTGGATTCATACACTCCTGGTACGGCTGTCATGCTGACATTCCCACGTCTCAGTGACATGATTGACAGGCTCACAAAGTGTCACAGAATGTTAGGCACACCATCTTCCTGTACCTATGAGTTGAAGCCTGTGGTGTTTCCCGATGTGAACACAGCCAATGTGAACGTCGCTATCCCAGACACACAGAGCCAGACTGCAACTCAAACTGCTGCTGTGTCAACCACTCAGCTCTATGATGTTCCTCAAAATGAGTCAAGCCCTAGTGCAGCTAACATGAACACTGATGTCTTTGATTGCATTTTACAGGAAGTATCCACTGACATGGAAACTGAACAACCAGAGAAGGCAAGCCTGAATTCTTTCACATCACATGTTGCTCCTCAAAGTGAGTCAAACATAACTTCTCCAAGGATGAATAATGATGCCATTCTTGTCTCTGAAAATAAAGGGCAGGGATTGTCCAATAACATCACATCTCTATTATCTGTGAGACAAGAAGACGTTCCTTTCATATTCCCTAATAGTCAAACTGAACCAGAACTATCAAGTGAATGTTTGATATCTTTCCCATCACATGACTCAAGCTTTTCGGCTCCAATAATACATACTGCTGTCAGTGATCATGTCTTACAAGACGTCTCCTGTAAACTGACTAGTAAACTTAGTAAAGAGCGAAGGAGAAAATTGAAGAGAAGACTAATGCTTTCTGAAAAGGTATCACAGAGAAAGAAGAATCAAAAAAGCAAAGAAAGGGAAAAATATGCTTCTGATGAAAAACTGAGACAAAGAAAGCAGGAGTACACTACCAACCAATATCGAAATAATCCCACAGTACGACAAAAGAAAATAAATAATATAAGAAAGCAATACAGAGAAAGTGTTGACTTTAAGGAGAGGCAAAAACTGTACTTGAAAATCTGTTACAGAAACAGAGCTGAATATAACCAGAAAAAACAGCAGTACATTATCTCCCGATACAGAGAAAATCCTGAATTCAGAAAGAGGCAAATGGAATATGTTACCAAAGGCTACAGAGAAAATCCTGAATTCAGAAAGAGGCAAATGGAATATGTTACCAAAGGCTACAGAGAAAATCCTGAATTCAGACAGAGACAGCAATCTTTTTTCACTGAGCGATATGCACGTGACCATGCATTCAGGCTGCGACACAAAGAACTGATGAGACAAAGAATGAGAGACAGGTATAAGAACAATGTTTCATTCAGGAGTATGCAAAACTTGAGATGTGCAACCAAAATAAAAAGGAAATACAGATGGATAAATAGACCAGCAAGTGACAGTGACAACACATTGATCAAAGAAGCCATATCACTTTTCAGATCACGAATAAAAGCTGGCCCCACTTATGTCTGCACTGTGTGTCATAAAGCGTCCTTTCCAAACCAAGTACAACCCTGCACAAGGTCAAACTATGTCAAAAATCCAGATGTGGTTGCAGCATGTCTGACAGGAAAGTACGTTCATGTTTGTGATGATAACTGTATAAATGAACAGTGCAAGGTGCCTGATGAGAGAAAGAGGGAATGGATTTGCTCGACGTGTCACAGCCATCTTAGAAACGGAGAGATGCCAAAGCTCGCTGTAGCAAACAACCTGGAGCTGGCGGACATTCCACCTGCGTTGTCTGATCTCAACATACTGGAGAGACATCTCATCGCCAAGTGCATAACGTTTGCCAAAATCATTCCTCTTCCTAAAGGCCGACAGAGAGCCATACATGGTAATGTGATATGTGTCCCGTCTGAGGTACAGGAAACAGTCAATGCTCTGCCCCGACTGAGAAGTGAGTCTCAGGTGATGAGAGTAAAACTGAAGAGACGACTGTCTTACAAAGGTCATCAGCTGTTTCAGACTGTTAACTGGTCTAAGCTAGTGCAAGCACTGAAAACTTTGAAAGATATTCACCCTGGCTATAACGACGTGGCTATAAGAGATGAGGCTGAATTATGTGATCCAACACTTCCTGATGATGATGATCATGACGATAACATGGAGGACGACGATTATGATGCCGATGATTTGATGGAAATAGACAGGTGTGAGACTGATGCACTGTGCGAGGCAGAAAATAATCCTGAAAATGAGCAACAGAACCATGACATGCTGGTTTGTGATGAAAGTCAACCACAGGAACAGAGAGATGATCCAGATCAGGAAGGTGACATGCCTAATGGTGGAATTGCTCTTGAATCATGTCTTCAGCCACGTGATGTTTCAGAGGACATTTTATCTTTCAGTGAAGGGATTTATTCTGTGGCACCAGCAGAGGGAAACAATCCAGTCAGCTTCTTCAAGACCCCGAGACTTGAATCCTTAGCTTTCCCGTGTCAGTTTCCAAACGGCTTGAATACACTGGATGCACAGAGAAGTTATAAATTAACACCTAGCAGTTATTTCAAAACAAGGCTTTTTGGTGTCGATGATCGGTTTGCCAGAGACTCTAACTACTTGTTCTTTGCTCAGTTTGTGACTGAAATACACTTGGCCACTTCCAGCATGACAATTCAGCTACGTAAAGGAAAACCTTTCACCAGAGATGGACGCAAAATAACCTCTGGAATGTTGCAAGACAAACACGAGGTAGAGAGACTGGTTCGAAATAAATCCGCGATTCGTTTTATGCAGCCCCTTCGCGGAACGCCAGCATACTGGGAGAAAACCACTAGAGATCTGTTTGCCATGATAAGACAGTTGGGAAGTCCCACATTCTTTTGCACATTTTCTGCAGCTGAGATGCGTTGGCCTGAGGTGATCGAAGCAATAAAAACTCAGCAAGGTGAGCAGGTTAATTTTGATGAGCTGGACTGGTCCACAAAGTGTGACATACTGAGAAGCAATCCTGTTACAACGATGCGTATGTTTGACAAACGTGTTGAGGCCTTGTACAGAGATGTAATCTTGTCTCCTGCTCAGCCGCTTGGCAAAGTTGTTGACTACTTTTACCGATTAGAGTTTCAGCACAGAGGAAGCCCGCATATACATTGCTTGTTATGGGTTGAAGGAGCACCTGTGTTTGAGGAAGACAGTGACCAGACTGTGTGTGATTTTGTGTCCAAATACATCACAGCTCAGCTACCTGACCCACATACACAACCTGAACTGTACAAGAAGGTAACTGAAGTGCAAATACACAGCAAAAATCACTCAAGGACGTGTTTCAAAGGTGCCAGCTCCGGATGTCGTTTTGGCTTTCCAAAACCAGTGTCAAACAGAACCATGATAATAAGACCTGTAAGTAATGATGATGATGATGATTCACGGCAACTGGAAACAGCAAAGGCAAAACTGGCACCACTGAACCTGCTGCTGAATGAACCTGAAATTGCCTCCCTGAGTTTAGAGCAACTCCTGGCTCGATGTGATTTAACACTAAGTGAATATGAACGATACCTTCAAATGATGACCAAGTCCAGCGCAGTGATAATGAAACGTGAACCAAAGGACTGCTGGGTAAACGGATACAATGCCTACCTTCTGGATGCCTGGGACGCTAACATTGACGTGCAGTTCATACTCAGTTATTACAGTTTAATACAGTACATCTGCACATACATATGCAAAAGCGAAAACAGTGTGAGTCAGTATTTAAAAACGCTCATAGAGTCGTCCAACAGAGACAATGTCAATGAATGTGATGAAATGAAAGAAATCATGCAAGCCTATTCCAAAAAGAGAGAGGTCAGTGCTCAGGAGTGTGTGACTCGTGCATGCGGTCTTAACATGAAGAACTGTTCACGTGGTGTTGTGTTCATACCGACAGATGATAACCCTCTGAGAATGAGTCGCCCCATGTCATCACTTGAGAACTCAGTAGATGAAAGTGTAGATGTGTGGATGACGTCTTTGACAGACAAATATAAATCCAGACCTGAAACGGCAGAGTTTGAGGAAATGTGTTTGGCTGATTTTGCTTCTACGTGCAGATTTGTCTATGGACAACAGACAAAAGGTAAAGATGTATTGCCCCTGCTGAATGATCTGGGATTTGTTCAGAAGAGAAAGAGTGAGAAGCCTGCCATCATCAGATTTCACCGCACGTCACAGGAGAAACACCCTGAGCAGTTTTATGGCACATTATTAAAACTCTATGTCCCTCACCGATCAGACCAGGAACTGAAAAGACCAACTTATGAGTGCTTCTACAGTGGTGGCTGGGTTCAACTACCAGGTTCTGACCATCCTGAGCATGTGCAACAGATTGTCAGACGAAACAGAGAAAAATATGAGCAAAACAGTGATGAAATTGAGAAAGCAGTTGAGGAGTTTGAACAGAACAGAGAAATTATTGATGAATGGTGTAATTTGGGGGCAGAATCTGAAGTGGTGAGATTGGAGTGTATCAAAGAACTGGAGGCGAGAGAGCCAGATCATGAACACGTTCAAGAAAATGTGCCAGATTATCAGCCTAACCTCGTCACAGAATCCAGAGCTATAAGAGAGGCGCCTGCAATCGATCCCACACTGTTGAGACAGATGTATCAGAATCTGAACCAGAAACAAGCTTGTGTGTTCTATGCAGTAAGAGACTGGTGTGTAAAGCGAGTCTGTGGCCTTAATCCAGAGCAGGTTTTTTTCTATGTAAATGGTGGAGCTGGAACTGGCAAATCACATCTCATCAAATGCATTTACTCAGAGGCATCTAAAATACTGTGCAAACTGCCTCGACGTTGCGAGGAGGATGACATATCAAACCCCACCGTCCTGTTAAGTGCTTTCACTGGAACTGCAGCCTTCAATATATCAGGAACAACACTTCACTCTCTGCTCAAGCTGCCACGGAGCCTAAAACCTCCATTTCAAGGACTTGGTAACAAACTCGATGAAGTAAGATGTGAACTATTAAATGCTGAAATCCTTATCATTGATGAGATTTCCATGGTGTCAAAGCCACTTTTTGCATATGTGGATGCGAGACTGAAACAGATCAAAGGCTGTCAGAGACCCTTTGGAGGAATGTCAATCATTGCTGTAGGAGACTTTTATCAGCTGCCACCTGTGCGACAGTCCAAGGCCCTCTGTGTGTATGACCCATGTGAGATTGACCTGTGGCAGGAACACTTTCAGATGATCACCTTGACTGAGATAATGCGTCAGAAGGATGATGTTGTCTTTGCAGAGATGTTGAACCGGATTCGAGTGAAAGAAAAGTCACAGCAGTTGTCTGAAGCAGACAGAGCTTTGTTGTCACAGACTGTCACTGAACCAGCACTTTGTCCCACCGACGTCCTGCACATCTTCCCAACTAACAAGGAAGTCCACTCTCACAATGCGAAAATATTAGCTCTGCTCCATTCTCATGTCACCATCATTGATGCAGATGATTACAAAAAGGATCCACACAGTGGAAGAATGGCTCGACAAGCTGCACCATGTAAAGGAGGAAAAAATGACTTGCCAGATACAGTACATGTTGCTGAAGGTGTTCGTGTCATGCTCACCAGAAACATAGATGTGTCTCAAGGATTAGTGAATGGTTCATTCTGTACACTAGTCAGGATAATAACCTCTGAGCAAAATGATTTTGTTCATGTGAAAATGCTTGGGCTAAAGATGGATGATGAAACAGCTGGAAGGAGTCACCGTAATAAAGCACCAGGAGGTCCAGATAATATTGTGTACTTAGAGAGAGCAGAGGAGAATCTAAAACAGAAAGGTTTTGTACGCAGACAGTTTCCCATCAGGCTCGCCTTTGCTTCTACGATCCATAAGGTTCAAGGTATGACAAGGACATCGGCTGTTGTCTCCTTAAAAAATATTTTTGAACCTGGCATGGCTTACGTCGCTATCAGCAGAGTTACCTCTCTCAGTGGACTGCACATGCTGGATATGGATGAGCGTAAAATATACAGTAACCCAGAAGTCACTGCAGCTTTACAGACCATGAGACAAGTCAGCTTGGACGACATGATGCCTCTTCTCCATTTCAAACAAACGCTGAACAGAGACAACACGCTGACCATTGTGCACCATAACACAGAAGGTTTGCCATCTCATGTTAATGACATCAAGAGCCACCATGAACTGTGTCTCGCAGATGTTTTGTGTCTCACTGAAACTCACCTACAAGGCTCCTTTGTTGCAGACAGTCTCATTCTTCAGGACTTCAACATGTTTAAACGTAACAGACACCTGTCCTACACACATTTTCCAGAAATGGCCAACAGAGGCGGTGGTGGAGTTGCTGTTTATGTGAAAAACTACATTCAAGTGCAGGAGAAACAGTATGTACATAATGTAACTGACCTTGAGTTTGTAGCTCTGAAAGTCATTGCCCCGGTGAGTGCACTGATTGCTGCTGTATACAGACCTCCGGACTACAATGTGACCTCTTTCCTGTCAAACCTGCGAAGCCTTTTGGACTCACTAGAGATCATGGACTGCCATCCCATCATTGTGTGTGGTGATTTCAATGAGAATCTCCTATCTGACGTAAGTAAGCCTATTCTGGAGCTGTTTCTGTCCAGGGGATATGCACAACTCATCACTGCTGCCACCACAGAGAAAAACACACTGCTGGACTTCATCTTCGTTTCTCAGCCACAACGCTGTCTCCATTCTGGTGTCATGAAAACGTATTACAGTTATCACAACCCTGTTTACTGTGTGATATCATCCAACTGTTCATAAAGATGTCAGCCGAGTTTTAGAGATGAAGAATTTGTGGTTAAAGTTAAACTGACATTTTCAGGTTAAAGTACAACTTTGTTTAAGAAGCAACAGTTTATTTTAAACACATATCGTGATGAGGGATAGGCTAACCGAGAGCAAAAGTGAGTAAACTATCTATTAATAACACTGACTAAATTATTGGAACATGAATGAAAAAGATTATATCATAATGACTAGGTTTACTGAGACTTCTGTAGACAATATAACTAATATACAACTTTTTCAAATACTAATCCATTGTTCCACAGTTGTCCACATTTATCCAGAGGGTGTCCTCTTGCAGCCTGGCACCTTGCCAGGCTGCCTCAATCTATCTGAGGCTGGGAGGGAGGGTGGAAAGAGGACCTTGTAGCCAGGCACCTTGCCAGGCTTCCTCAATCCATCTGAGACTGGGAGGGAGGGTGGAACAGAGGACCCCCTGCTCAAAACATAACATGACTTGTGCCGAAAAGAAATTGACCTTTGAGAGAATTGAGAGAATTGGACGCCACTTGATGATAATGAGTCTGTTCTGTTGCTGAAGGTAAGATGATAATACATCATTTTTTAAGCTGCATTGTTGTGATTTTAATGAATCATTCATGTGAAGGATTATGTTATCACAGTGTTTTGAGAGTAATGTAAAATGTTTCTGGTAAAGCAAATTTTGTAATTGAAAAAAAAAATTAAGTAATATTATGGTTTATATGTTTTTAGGTAACTTTACTGCAATGATCTTAATTGTCAACATATTTTGCCCTGCGCATTCATCATGGGTGGGTTAGGGTCCAGGGTGATGAATGCGCAGGCCCTTTCAGCAGCTGTATACAGAATTGAATACAGTGTTGTATACAGCTGCTGACATTTACAAAGCACACAAACTTCAGAAAGTATGTTTTCCATCTAGAAAACATACTTTCTGATGTACCGAAATGTACCAGCTGAACCACCCCCCCCCCCCCCCCCCCCACACACACACACACACACACACACACAGAGTTTCCCATCACACACTCTGGCAGGGTGGGTGGCCTTTCCAAAGACAATGTAAGTTTACTTTTACAGTTCTGCCATCCCGAGTCTCACCTCCTCCAAGTCCCAGTCATCTCAAAAGAGAAGATGAGACTCCTGAAGCTCCTACTACTTTCTCTCTGACACTCTGGACCACCCCATAACAACTGAGACATCATGACAAGATGCTGCAACAGAGACGTGTTCCCCTGCCAGTGTCCGGGTGTCTTTGCAAAAGAGCACAAGGTAATAAATAAAAATTTCAAATGCACCTTTGAAAGTTTTGATTTAATTTTAGGTTACAGAGTTTAACATAGAGAGAATATGATTATGAGAGTTGATTGTTGTATGTTGTATTATGTAATATTTTCTGTCATAAGTTAGTAAGTTAATTTCTATTTACTTTGTGTTTTCTCTTGTCAGGATGAGCTCCATCCTCCTTCCTCCACATCACCATGTGTGCGCTGCTTCTCCTTCTGCATGTCACTGCTGGGACGCTGCCCTCACACAAACCACTGACTTGATAACTGTGAGCAGCTGTTTTACAGCCCATGGACATGTCAAAGGTCTGAAAGTTACAGAACTTTACATTCTCACACTGTGCTCCATGGACAGGTTTGGCTTGAACCAACACTGGACAGCATCATGACAGAATAGTAAGGGACTCATGGACCAAATACACCAATACACCATATCTTTTTGTTTTTGTGACTAATTGTTTTATTGATGATACATTTAATATATTTTCATTTAGTCTTTCATCATGATTTATGTTTTTATTTTATTTTTTATCCTTCCCATTCCCTCTGTCTGTTAATAACAGATAAATGACAAAGAAAAATAATCTACCATCACTGTGGGGTTTCAGCTGGTACAAAAGGTTTTTCACATTTTGCCTTGGGCTAGTCCAAACACAATTGAAAAACAGTCATTTATGTTGAAATTTCAGACTGAAATCAAATGTCACCCTGTGGTCTTCAGAATGCCCACAGAACACGGCTTGGTTAAATGAGCCTTGTCAAATGGTTTCACTGGGATAAATGTTTGCATGCTGGTCTTTTAAGCTGAAGTCACACGTCAACACCTTGTTTTTGGGAACAATCCTAAAAAGTCAAGGATAACCCAGGTTTTGAGTGAGGCTCAGTAGGCTGAGTTGACTGTTAGTCTTTATAACTAATGGGTGTATAAGCCTAGTCTAAGCATGGTGTGAAAAGCCTTTAATGGTAGGACTGAACAATATTCAAATTGCTTACTTACTTATGTGCTTTTGCACGTCCATCAAAAGGACACTATGTATAGAAACCGTCAAAAGCTCTGTTTTGACAATTCTGTCCCTCTCACTATTAGTGTGTGTTTTATGTGCTCAGTCCTCACTCTTTACATTCCTTCAATATTTCCCCAAGAATCTTGATCAAAGATCTTCTTCAACCTAAGATGATTAAGTGCACTGTGCTTATTGTAAAACCAAAAAAGAAATTAACAGAAGTGGTGAAAGAAGAAAGGGTGTGTACACAGATGTCACTTCCCTGACTGTTTTCTTTGCACATATAGCATATACTAATGGTGGAGATAATATATATTGTTCTGTCCTGCCTTTTAAATCTACAGCTATTTAAGCACTGTCATTTGGTTTTGAAAATATCTTTATGTCTTTTCTTTTTTATATATATATTGTTTTATGTTATCAGCACTTTGCTTTTGTTGCAACAGTTTGAAAAGGAAACTTTGTCAAAACCTATAATTTAAGTAAATTTTATTTTAAGTTTTGTTTCATTGAGTTAAGAGAGTTTCAAGATGCAAGCGATTTCACAATTGAGCTGAGGACCTATAATTTCGAGTTATGTCTCAACAGCATATCAAGCTGGTTTGTTTGCTATAGCATATGTAACTTTCCCCTCGATGGGGAACTCAGTTCTCCTGTGTCTCCTGTGAGGACACTTGCCAGCTTTAGCCTCCCTTCCTTCAGCACTCTAAGGACTACCTCGCAAACAAAACACAGTGCTCTTATTGGGTGTAAATCTGCACTGGACCCATCACTGCTGGACCACCCAGAGACGTTTTCTACTTCCTGCTAAAGCAGAGGACGAGACTCCTGGGAACTCCTGCCACCCTTTTCTCTCTCTCTGAAAGTGTGGACCGACCCACAAGGACCGAGACATCATGCTGCAAAGACAGAGACACCTTCCCCTGCCACTGTCCAGGTTTACTAACTATGGTAAATAAAACTTTTGAATGCCCTTTTTAATGTTTTGATTTAATATGTTCATTCACGTATTAGCTCTGCATTAATCCATTTCACAGCTGAGACCGTCAGGGCTGCATAAAGAGCTTAACATGTCAGAGAAGCTGGACATCATGCATCATGCTGGACCACCCAGAGAGGTTTTCTACTTCTTCCTCGTCCTAGTCATTTTCAAAGCAGAGGATGAGAAACACCTGCTACCTTTTCTCTGGCTCTGAGACTGTGGATCACCTCATAAAATCCAAGACATCCTGCTGCTACAGACTAGATGCTGCTACGGAGACGTGTTCCTCTGCCAGTGTCCGGGATTCTTCACAATAGAGTGAAAGGTATTTGAGCCTCTTTTTTGAATTCAAATTTCCCATGTCTTTAAATGTATGTGCATTCATGTATTCACTTTGCATTAACCCTGCTGTTGTGATGACACTATTGTTGCTCTTGACTCTTGAGTGTTACAGCTAGGAGTAAAACATTGTAATTTACATCAGCTTTGTCCTTCAGATGTCCACTGTGACCCGACACAGCGGACTAGAGAGCGAGAGAGAGCTAAACATGTGGAAGATGCTGGAGATCATGCAGCCTTCCTGTGTGAAGTGCCTCTGGAAAGACGATGGTGTCTGTTTTACAGAAGTGGCCGAGGTATTTTTATTAATGTGTATTATGTAACTGTGTATGTTTTGTGTCAGAGTCTTAAGTTCACTTCTTTTAATGTGTTTGTATTCTCAGGTCTGGCTCCATACTCTTACCTCCACAATTCAGTGGAGCCTGACTACTGTTGGTCTTTTGGCAAGGGATCAGGCGTTCTGCTGCAGGGAGACAATGTGCTGCGGATCAATCTGTCAGTCATCAGTGACAGCATCAAGCTCCTCCCTAAACCATTTGTAAAGGTAATCATTTATTTTACCCTCTTTGACCAACAAACTAATATGAGCACTGCTGGCACTACTGTTTGTGTATTTACATTAATGTTGAATAAAGTTTCTCACTGTTCTTTCCTTTTTAAGGCCTCTGCTTCTCCCCCTTATCCTTCTGCATGTCACCCCTGGGACGCTGCTGTCACACCAAAAACTGACCTGACAACTGGAAGCAGCTGTTTTACAGACAATGGAGATGTCAAAAGTCATAATGTTACAGAACTTTACATCTTCACAGCACTGACAGTTTTGGACTTGTTGCAACATTGGGTTGATTCAACAAACAGGACCATGACAGCCAAAGACCCATGGACAAAACAAATGATCTCTCGTGTGGTCAAAAAAAAAAAACTTCAAGTTTACTTCTGTTTGCCCTATTCCTTATTTTCAATTGATGTGAGCTCACTCAGCTATTCAAGTCATTCAACTGTTCATCCCTACTCTGTACATGTGTAAATGTCTTTATATATTTATTTATTTATTTATTTATTTATTTTCCATCAACTTCTGGAAACACTCACCCCTGCACCACCATTACTCATCAGGTGGAGGAGCATGCCTCAAAAAACTTCCATCTGTTCATAGATTCTGCTCCATCAGGACCAAGACCACCAGACACTTGGAAAGTTTTGTCCCTCCAACAGTCTCTTAAACAACGCGTCCTAGCTCCCTTTATCCTCCGACCGATTCACACATCGTCCCGTCCATGCACACACACATACAAGGATGCACTTGCACTTTAACACACACACATTTACTTATAGTGTATGAGATGGTGCAACTCCTTATTATGAACTTTCCGACAACGTGCAACATTTTGTAGTGAAGTATATAGGATTATTAACTTATGTATATATTCAGGTACTAATGTATATATATATATATATATATATATATATATATATATATATACTTGTTGATTTTCCTCTTTTTAATGAATTTTATGCTTCAACTTGATTTTTTTTTTCACATTGTACCACCAAGTCAAATTCCTGGTGCATAAAGAACTATTTTGTATGGAAGTGCAATTATTGATTATTTTTATTATGTATTCACAAAATTCTCACACCTTTATTCTTTTTATTATTATGGACATCACAAGTTCTAACTTCACAATGTTTGTTTTGTTTTATGCATAGAAATAGTTTTTTTTTTTTTTAATTGACAGATGGTCTTCTGATGTCACATATTAATAATAAATGCATTACTATTTTGCAACAGTTTTAATACATAACAGGCAGTATTCAACTTTTACATCCCATTCATAATTATTAGACCATTTCACACTTTCCCATCTATAAATCAGCTATGTATTTTTTTTCTTTTGACAAACTCATTTCAACTTGTAGTTTCACTGTGTAACAACATTCAGTTTTTTTTCAAGTATTTCGACTCTGATCAGCTTCCATGTTCTTAAGCAGTTCAATGTTGTCCTATTGAGCTTCAACACATTACATTAAAGACATTTGAATTAAGCTTTTTTTGCATTTTCTGCCATGTTTTGAGCATTTCAGTTCAGTTCTTTAGCATTTTTTCCAAATCTATCCTTTTCCCCTATCTATCTATCTATCTATCTATCTATCTATCTATCTATCTATCTATCTATCTATCTATCTATCTATCTAGCTATCTGTATTTACCTTTCTTTTTTGTACTCCTTTACTTCTCCAGCTCTGTCTTTCTCTACCCCTTTATTTCTTTACCTCTGTGTCTAATTATCTACCTCTCTAATTAAACTCTTTAGTTTTCTACAATTTATTTGGATCTTTTTTTGCATTTCAGCTTATTAATGCATTTGAATTAAGCTTTTTTTGTTGCATTTTTGCTATGTTTTGCATTTGTTTCTCCATTTCAGCTTGTTTAGCAATATTTTGCAGTTTCTACATTTCATTTAAGCATTTGAAGCATTCACACGCATATTCCGCAGGAAATGCAATTGTTCTAGTTATTATTATTATTCTTCTTACTCAAATTTACAACTCTAACTCCTCCTAGAGCTTTAACTCCACATACTCCAAACTCGGCATGGACACTCAAACTGTTCTGACTCGGTGTGCTATATCTTTTCTAACTGATCGGACTTACAGTTTTCTTAAAAATTAATATTAAATATCATAAAATTCCCATAGACTTTCATTGCAGCATGTTCAAAATGAGCCAAGGCTACGGAGGCCCAGTAGTGCACAACATAAAAACTCAAATCTAAACTCCCTGAAGCCCTAGACTCAGTTAAACTACCATTCAATGTACTAATATCTATCTATCTATCTATCTATCTATCTATCTATCTATCTATCTATCTATCTATCTATCTATCTATCTATCTTTCTAAATAATCTATCTATCTAACTAATCTATCTATCTTTCTAACTAATCTATCTATCTATCGATCTTTCTTTCTAACTAATCTATTTATCTTTCTAACTAATCTATCTATCTATCTATCTATGTATCTATCTATCTATCTATCTATCTATCTATCTATCTTATCTATCTTTCTAAATAATCTATCTATCTATCTTTCTAACTAATCTATCTATCTATCTTTCTAACTAATATATCTATCTATCTATCTATCTATCTATCTATCTATCTATCTATCTATCTATCTTTCTAAATAATCTATCTATCTAACTAATCTATCTATCTTTCTAACTAATCTATCTATCTATCGATCTTTCTTTCTAACTAATCTATTTATCTTTCTAACTAATCTATCTATCTATCTATCTATCTATCTATCTATCTATCTATCTATCTATCTATCTATCTATCTTTCCTTCTAACTAATCCATCCTTCTTTCTTTCTTACTGATCTATCTTTCTTTCTGTCTTTCTAACTAATCTTTCTTTATTTCTTTCTAACTAATCTTTTCTTTTTTCCTAACTAATCTTTCTTTCTTTCTTTCTAATTATCTTTCTTTCTTTTTACCTAATCTTTCTTTCTTTTTCTTTCTTTCTTTCCAACTAATCTCTTTCTTTCTTTCTTTCTTTCTTTCTTTCTTTCTTTCTTTCTTACTGATCTATCTTTCTTTCTATCTTATCTTTCTTTCTGTCTTTCTAACTAATCTTTCTTTATTTCTTTCTAACTGATCTTTTCTTTCTTTCTAACTAATCTTTCTTTCTTTCTTTCTTTCTTTCTTTCTTTCTTTCTTTCTTTCTTTCTTTCTTTCTTTCTTTCTTTCTTTCTTTCTTTCTTTCTTACTAATCCATCATTCTTTCTTTCTGACTAATCCATCTTTCTTTCTTTCTAACTAATCTTTCTTTCATTCTTTCTAACTAATCTTTCTTTCTTTCTAAGTAATCAATCTTTCTTTCTTTCTAACTAATCTATCTTTCTTTCTTTTTAACTAATCTATCTATCTTTCTTCCTAAGTAATCTATCTATCTTTCTTTTTAACTAATCTATCTATCTTTCTTTCTAACTAATCTATCTATCTTTCTTTTTAACTAATCTATCTATCTTTCTTTCTTTTTAACTAATCTATCTATCTTTCTTTCTTTCTAACTAATCTTTCTTTCTAACTAATCTTTCTTTCTTTCTTTCTTTCTTACTGATCTATCTTTCTAACTAACTAATCTTTCTTTCTTTCTAACTAATCTTTCTTTCTTTCTAACTAATCTTTCTTTCTTTTGTAACTAATCTTTCTTTCTTTCTAACTAATCTTTCTTTCTTTCTAACTAATCTTTCTTTCTTTCTTACTGATCTATCTTTCTTTCTAACTAACTAATCTTTTTCTAACTGATGATCTTTTCTTTCTTTCTTTCTTTCTTTCTTTCTTTCTTTCTTTCTTTCTTTCTTTCTTTCTTTCTTTCTTTCTTACTTTCTAACTAATCTTTCTTTCTTTCTTTCTTTCTTTCTAACTAATCTTTCTTTCTTTCTTTCTTTCTTTCTTTCTTTCTTTCTTTCTTTCTCTCTTTCTAACTAAT
>JAROOI010000029.1:1610000-1612500 GCA_030578255.1 Tiaroga cobitis | reverse complement strand
ACTAATCTTTCTTTCTTTCTAACTAATCTTTCTTTCTTTCTAACAAATTTTTCTTTCTTTCTTTCTAACTAATCTTTCTTTCTTAATGATCTATCTTTCTTTCTAACTAACTAATCTTTCTTTCTAACTGATCATCTTTTCTTTCTTTCTTTCTTTCTTTCTTTCTAACTAATTTTCTTTCTTTCTTTCTAACTAATCTTTCTTTCTTTCTAACTAATCTATCTTTCTTTCTTTCTAACTAATCTTTCTTTTTTTCTTTCTAACTAATTATCTTTCATTCTTTCTTTATAATTAATCTATCTCTCTTTATAAATAATCCATCTTTCTTTTTTGTTTCTTTCTTTCCAACTAATGTCTTTCTTTCTTACTGATCTATCTTTCTTTCTATCTTATCTTTCCTTTTTCTAGCTAATCTTTCTTTCTTTATAACTAATCTTTCTTTCTTTTTACCTAATCTTTCTTTCTTTTTACCTAATCTTTCTTTCTTTTTACCTAATCTTTCTTTCTTTTTTCTTTCTTTCTTTCCAACTAATCTCTTTCTTTCTTTCTTTCTTACTGATCTATCTTTCTTTCTAACTAATCTTTCTTTATTTCTTTCTAACTAATCTTTTCTTTCTTTCTAACTAATCTTTCTTTCATTCTTTCTAACTAATCCATCCTTCTTTCTTTCTGACTAATCCATCTTTCTTTCTTTCTAACTAATCCATCTTTCTTTCTTTCTAACTAATCTTTCTTTCTTCTTTCTTTCTTTCTAACTAATCTTTCTTTCATTCTTTTTAACTAATCTTTCTTCTTTCTTTCTAACTAAACTTTCTTCTTTCTTTCTAACTAATCCATCTATCAAACTTCAAACTATTTTAAACTTCTTCAAACTCTCTGGTCTGGCTTTTTCAAGCCAACTTAAAGTTTGTCTCATCAAACTTTTTTCTAGTTATTATTATTATTCTTCTTACTCAAATTTACAACTCTAACTCCTCCTAGAGCTTTAACTCCACATACTCCAAACTCGGCATGGACACTCAAACTGTTCTGACTCGGTGTGCTATATCTTTTCTAACTGATCGGACTTACAGTTTTCTTAAAAATTAATATTAAATATCATAAAATTCCCATAGACTTTCATTGCAGCATGTTCAAAATGAGCCAAGGCTACGGAGGCCCAGTAGTAACAACATAAAAACTCAAATCTAAACTCCCTGAAGCCCTAGACTCAGTTAAACTACCATTCAATGTACTAATATCTATCTATCTATCTATCTATCTATCTATCTATCTATCTATCTATCTATCTTTCTAAATAATCTATCTATCTAACTAATCTATCTATCTTTCTAACTAATCTATCTATCTATCGATCTTTCTTTCTAACTAATCTATTTATCTTTCTAACTAATCTATCTATCTATCTATCTATCTATCTATCTATCTATCTATCTATCTTATCTATCTTTCTAAATAATCTATCTATCTTTCTAACTAATCTATCTATCTATCTTTCTAACTAATATATCTATCTATCTATCTATCTATCTATCTATCTATCTATCTATCTATCTATCTATCTATCTTTCTAAATAATCTATCTATCTAACTAATCTATCTATCTTTCTAACTAATCTATCTATCTATCGATCTTTCTTTCTAACTAATCTATTTATCTTTCTAACTAATCTATCTATCTATCTATCTATCTATCTATCTATCTATCTATCTTTCTAACTAATATATCTATCTATCTATCTATCTATCTATCTATCTATCTATCTATCTATCTATCTATCTATCTATCTATCTATCTATCTTTATTTCTTTCTAACTAATCTTTTCTTTCTTTCTAACTAATCTTTCTTTCTTTCTTTCTTTCTTTCTTTCTTTCTTTCTTTCTTTCCTTCTAACTAATCCATCCTTCTTTCTTTCTTACTGATCTATCTTTCTTTCTGTCTTTCTAACTAATCTTTCTTTATTTCTTTCTAACTAATCTTTTCTTTTTTCCTAACTAATCTTTCTTTCTTTCTTTCTAATTATCTTTCTTTCTTTTTACCTAATCTTTCTTTCTTTTTCTTTCTTTCTTTCCAACTAATCTCTTTCTTTCTTTCTTTCTTTCTTTCTTTCTTTCTTTCTTTCTTTCTTTCTTTCTTACTGATCTATCTTTCTTTCTATCTTATCTTTCTTTCTGTCTTTCTAACTAATCTTTCTTTATTTCTTTCTAACTGATCTTTTCTTTCTTTCTAACTAATCTTTCTTTCTTTCTTTCTTTCTTTCTTTCTTTCTTTCTTTCTTTCTTACTAATCCATCATTCTTTCTTTCTGACTAATCCATCTTTCTTTCTTTCTAACTAATCTTTCTTTCATTCTTTCTAACTAACCTTTCTTTCTTTCTAAGTAATCTATCTTTCTTTCTTTTTAACTAATCTATCTATCTTTCTTTCTAAGTAATCTATCTATCTTTCTTTTTAACTAATCTATCTATCTTTCTTTCTAACTAATCTATCTATCTTTCT
>JAROOI010000029.1:1587500-1590000 GCA_030578255.1 Tiaroga cobitis | reverse complement strand
TTTTTCTTTCTAACTAATTATCTTTCGTTCTTTCTTTATAATTAATCTATCTCTCTTTATAAATAATCCATCTTTCTTTTTTGTTTCTTTCTTTCCAACTAATGTCTTTCTTTCTTACTGATCTATCTTTCTTTCTATCTTATCTTTCCTTTTTCTAACTAATCTTTCTTTCTTTATAACTAATCTTTCTTTCTTTTTACCTAATCTTTCTTTCTTTTTACCTAATCTTTCTTTCTTTTTACCTAATCTTTCTTTCTTTTTTCTTTCTTTCTTTCCAACTAATCTCTTTCTTTCTTTCTTTCTTACTGATCTATCTTTCTTTCTAACTAATCTTTCTTTATTTCTTTCTAACTAATCTTTTCTTTCTTTCTAACTAATCTTTCTTTCATTCTTTCTAACTAATCCATCCTTCTTTCTTTCTGACTAATCCATCTTTCTTTCTTTCTAACTAATCCATCTTTCTTTCTTTCTAACTAATCTTTCTTTCTTCTTTCTTTCTTTCTAACTAATCTTTCTTTCATTCTTTTTAACTAATCTTTCTTCTTTCTTTCTAACTAAACTTTCTTCTTTCTTTCTAACTAATCCATCTATCAAACTTCAAACTATTTTAAACTTCTTCAAACTCTCTGGTCTGGCTTTTTCAAGCCAACTTAAAGTTTGTCTCATCAAACTTTTTTCTAGTTATTATTATTCTTCTTACTCAAATTTACAACTCTAACTCCTCCTAGAGCTTTAACTCCACATACTCCAAACTCGGCATGGACACTCAAACTGTTCTGACTCGGTGTGCTATATCTTTTCTAACTGATCGGACTTACAGTTTTCTTAAAAATTAATATTAAATATCATAAAATTCCCATAGACTTTCATTGCAGCATGTTCAAAATGAGCCAAGGCTACGGAGGCCCAGTAGTGCACAACATAAAAACTCAAATCTAAACTCCCTGAAGCCCTAGACTCAGTTAAACTACCATTCAATGTACTAATATCTATCTATCTATCTATCTATCTATCTATCTATCTATCTATCTATCTATCTTTCTAAATAATCTATCTATCTAACTAATCTATCTATCTTTCTAACTAATCTATCTATCTATCGATCTTTCTTTCTAACTAATCTATTTATCTTTCTAACTAATCTATCTATCTATCTATCTATCTATCTATCTATCTATCTATCTATCTATCTATCTATCTATCTATCTATCTATCTATCTTTCTAACTAATATATCTATCTATCTATCTATCTATCTATCTATCTATCTATCTATCTATCTATCTTTATTTCTTTCTAACTAATCTTTTCTTTCTTTCTAACTAATCTTTCTTTCTTTCTTTCTTTCTTTCTTTCTTTCTTTCTTTCTTTCTTTCTTTCCTTCTAACTAATCCATCCTTCTTTCTTTCTTACTGATCTATCTTTCTTTCTGTCTTTCTAACTAATCTTTCTTTATTTCTTTCTAACTAATCTTTTCTTTTTTCCTAACTAATCTTTCTTTCTTTCTTTCTAATTATCTTTCTTTCTTTTTACCTAATCTTTCTTTCTTTTTCTTTCTTTCTTTCCAACTAATCTCTTTCTTTCTTTCTTTCTTTCTTTCTTTCTTTCTTTCTTACTGATCTATCTTTCTTTCTATCTTATCTTTCTTTCTGTCTTTCTAACTAATCTTTCTTTATTTCTTTCTAACTGATCTTTTCTTTCTTTCTAACTAATCTTTCTTTCTTTCTTTCTTTCTTTCTTTCTTTCTTTCTTTCTTTCTTTCTTACTAGTCCATCATTCTTTCTTTCTGACTAATCCATCTTTCTTTCTTTCTAACTAATCTTTCTTTCATTCTTTCTAACTAATCTTTCTTTCTTTCTAAGTAATCTATCTTTCTTTCTTTTTAACTAATCTATCTATCTTTCTTTCTAAGTAATCTATCTATCTTTCTTTTTAACTAATCTATCTATCTTTCTTTCTAACTAATCTATCTATCTTTCTTTTTAACTAATCTATCTATCTTTCTTTCTTTTTAACTAATCTATCTATCTTTCTTTCTTTCTAACTAATCTTTCTTTCTAACTAATCTTTCTTTCTTTCTTTCTTTCTTACTGATCTATCTTTCTAACTAACTAATCTTTCTTTCTTTCTAACTAATCTTTCTTTCTTTCTAACTAATCTTTCTTTCCTTTGTAACTAATCTTTCTTTCTTTCTAACTAATCTTTCTTTCTTTCTAACTAATCTTTCTTTCTTTCTTACTGATCTATCTTTCTTTCTAACTAACTAATCTTTTTCTAACTGATGATCTTTTCTTTCTTTCTTTCTTTCTTTCTTTCTTTCTTTCTTTCTTTCTTTCTTTCTTTCTTACTTTCTAACTAATCTTTCTTTCTTTCTTTCTTTCTTTCTTTCTAACTAATCTTTCTTCTTTCTTTCTTTCTTTCTTTCTTTCTTTCTTTCTTTCTTTCTTTCTTTCTTTCTAACTAATCTTTCTTCTTTCTTTCTTTCTTTCTTTCTTTCTTTC